>JAHDVE020010908.1:0-154419 GCA_022606495.2 Halesus radiatus
AATAATAAACCAAAAGCAGTAGTACAGTTTTGTTACAGTGAGGATAGACTTAATATAATAGTAGCACCTATATTATTTTTAAGATACCCGCAGCTATCAAGTAGATACATAATCAATTATACCATCATATTTATTCAAAAGACAATGTAAGAAAGATCAACATAGCGTATGATATGTGTACCAGACGTAATCTGGTACACCAGCGAACTGAAGAAGCCGACTGATCCCAATCCACGGAGCGAGGCTTGGAGGGGGAGGTAGCACTCCTACCGTTCCTTTTGCAAGGAGGAACGGTACTGACGATAACGACTTTTGTTAATCTTGTCCGAGGCAGTTGCTTATTGGGTCCAGTCCGAGGCAGTAGTCCGATCGAGGTAAGCAGTGGTCAGAGTGAAACAAGGCGAGTGGTTCAGAAGTCAGAGCGGGCGGCGGGCAGAGGGGAGTACTTATCAGGCTGGCGGTCAAATGCTAACTGCCGCAAACTGGCGTTTGCAGGCTATTTATGCGGTCCACCAAGCGCGGACCGCCGGTGCCGTGTAGATGCCCGACAAGTCGGTCTCCCTCCCACCAACTGTCCCGCTCCAACGCTTTTATTCAGTCATTTCAGTTTGAGCGGTCTGGTGCGAACAAGCTCGCCAGACCGCCCGTTACATATATTAACAGACAACGATAATTTAATAATAAGTGTGCAGCACAAATATTCCGGGAGACATGACGTCCGATACAATATGAAAGCTAAAATAAATTTTGTTTTCTAAATAAAAGTGTGGGATAGTTTTTTGTAGTTATGGCAAAAAACAATAATTTAATCTAATCACTGAAGTAGAAAATATTAACAATATCCTAAATAAAACACGAAACCGAAAAAACCACAGAAAATAAAAAGGTATCAGTCACACCTGGGAATCGAACCCAGAACCTTTGTCTTACGAAGACAATCGCTCTACCAACGGATCTAATGCGAGTTTTAATTAATATTTAAAAAATTATAACAGTTAAATGAGACCTCTCAATGGAAATATTTAGAATTTATTTTGTGATTATTTGAGCAGAAAACCTCTGAAAAAAAATGTTCTATATTAACATTATGTTTTGGGAAAAAACTAGGGCTTTACTTACTGATCTTGCATTTCGAAAACTCCTACAACCGTAATCAATATATATTTATAAATGAAGTGAAATCTATTTTGTATTCATCAGTTTATTAATATACAAATATCTACATGTTTCCAAAGCGATGCTTTCTTCATCAGGAACATATGTTCTATATAGAATATAGAATTAATGTCAAGTATAGACAAATAAAAAATATAGAACATAATAATGTAAGAATAGACAAATTATAAACGGAAACCAAAATTGATTAAAGTTGGTAGTAAATTAATCAAAAATTTCAATTAAAAAAAATTACAAAACATTGAATAACAAATTAACATTATGTTTGTACTTGATATAATTATGTTTTAGTGTTCTATATTTTCCCGATGAAGAAAGCATCGCTTTCGAAACATGTAGATTTGTATATATTCACAAAGTAGTGAATACAAAATAATTTTTAATTTATTTGTCAATAATGACGCCAGGCAGTGAATACCAAGCTTTCGAAGAAATTATATGTACTCGTATATGTATTTGTTTTTGATAATTCCCTTTCGCTAATAAACCTGACTGTTTTCAATAAAATTGTTCAAATTCTTTTTTTTTTTATTAAACCTGAATTAAACGTTTCTACAAGATACCTTTTTTTTATTTCTCCGCCACATCCACCCATTCCTTTTGCTTCCCAAAATTCTTCAATAATACCTCGCTAAAAGGGAACATTTTGATTAACACATAAAAGATATTTAGTCGCAATACCGCAGCTGCTGAGAATTGACATACTTTAATACAATATAATATATTATGGTCGATAGCAGCACAATACACATCGGGTAGAGAGATACAATGAGAGACAGGGAGTGAGAAAGAAAGGGAATGGTTTGATTATGCGTAGTGCGACTGAGTGTAAGGCAGATGAAGTGATTAGTTCCAGAAAGAAAAACTGAAAGAAAGATAAGAAAAAGTCGCTGTATTTAGCGAAGTACGAGTACTATAATGCTCACGTGCGTTTGGTAGGCTTCCATTGGAGTATTTCTATACAGCGACAATAGTCAATACATTAATTCTAGTAAAGGTTATATAATTCTCTTTGTCAATTGTTGGATTTCGCTGATAATTCTGTAGTTGTAATGATCATTTCTTAGAGATGAGCTTTTATAATAATTTTCTTTCAGAAAAGACTTTGGCTTCCGAAATTACATAAGCTTTATACGAATAATGAACAATTCTAATAATATACGAGTTCATAGGAATTTGGCTCCTGTGTTAATTTTAAATTGTTAAAGCGGTTTTTGTTATTAAAGTCGGTGACGCCCGAGAAATCAAATATTGAATAGAGTATTTAATCCGACCAACTGAATCAAATATTACTTAACAGAAGAATAAATCTGGGAGGATGTGTGAATTTGAATGAAGCGAGGAGTCCGTTTCAATAAAAAGTTGTGTGGTGATCTATCCGCCTTGCCTACTTTAATAAACGATGATTAGTTATGTAGTTTTTTTTGTTAATAATTTATGACATTTTAAACTCTAATTACTTATAATGTAATCTTGTATGCACATAAAAGGCATTGAACGGTCTGGCACCATCATACTTGAATGATCTGCGCGAGGGGCAATATTACTCAGAGGCACCTCACGCTTACGTCGGCCAAGTCTGGTGCGTTAAACAGATTGTTTGAACCCTCTCGTACGAATGCTGCTAAATTTGAGGACAGAGCTTGCTGGTTCGATATTCTTGAAATGCTCTTCAAGAACAAAAATTTGTCTTTTTAAAAGGGGTTACGTCCTTGAACAAAATGTAAAGCGCCCTTGAGAGGATTGTGATCACTAAAGCGAAATTTGAACATTTATAATTATTTATTAAAAAGGTAGTTGCTAATAAAATTTCATATTTCTATAACAAAACCAGATTATTGAATTATTAAAAAAAATTCAAGAGACGTTCAATCACTTTGTGGATTCATATTTATTATAATTTCTTCAAAAGATTGGTATTCACTTTGTAGGGTCATTATTAATAAAATAAATAAAAGTTACTTCATAATCACCACTTTATTCGAATATACATATCAACATGTTTCGAAAGCGAAGCTTTCCTCTTTAGGAATATACAGAATACAAAAAAAAAAAATTCCAAGTGTAGATAAATCATAAAAAATATGTATTAAATTAATTACAATGACTTTGTTTAAAATGTGTATTGTTTATCCCGACGAGGGGATCATTGCTTTTGATGGATGCAGATATTTACATATTATATACAGTGGTTTTAAACCAAGTAATTGTAATTAATTTAATTATTACAATTTTAATCAATTCATTTCATGTCGAATCATATTATCATGAAACAATCATAGGTACATATTTTTTTTCAGAAATAATTGAATTCTTCTTACGAAAAGATCCAAAGAAACCAATTAAAAGTTTGTACTGTTTTAATTTAAAAAATTAGCTAATATTTTTGTACCTTTTCAAATAACTGTTTTATTAAACCTGATTTAATATTCCTGGTTAGTTGGATGCGATAATGATGTGTTCATTTACTCCGGGATAATCAATCACCTATTCTTGAACGTGCGTAAGTACTTCCTGCGTAATTTATTTACTCCGGGATAATCAATCACCTATTCTTGAACGTGCGTAAGTACTTCCTGCGTAATTTAGGCGTTGATGATCGTTGATTGTCATAGAGTTCAATAATTAATTAGGCTTGTAACAATAATTGTAACACTAATTGCTTGCATCATCAAGTATCTTTGTATGCAGTTTGATAAGAAAAAAATTAAAACTATCTTCCTTCTAATAATGTATTATAAAGCTGATAATAATGTGGAATCTGAAGACGGTGTCTCTGCGAAACCTATAAAGGAATGCCCCTTGTGAAGTTCGGCTATTCACTGCTCTCTGTGCTCATTGTAATTTGTCTGCAGATTGTGTACGGCTCTCTGTTGTAATTAAACAATATCCTTACAATTATTTTTTATTCTGAAACTGTCAATTCGCGGCGGAATTTCATATTAAATTGATTTTTTTTTTATTAGAAAACCTTTAACTTTTTTACACTTATTTATTTTCAACCGGACCGGTTTCACCCTGCCAGAGTGGCACAATTCAAACTTAATCTACAGTATATATAGCATCGATGTCAGGAGTGAGTCCCCTACTTTCTAATGTTTTTATTTATGACTTTAAATATGCTTTATTGCTGACGGTAGTTTACTATTATGTTTTAAAAAAAAACTAATTTCGTGTTGATTATTACCTTCTGGAAGACGGATTACGTGTTGTTTGTTTACTGAATCTATTGGGTTTTAAAAAATATATATAAAGTCATTTGTGTCAGGTTTTATTTGAACGGATGATTTTTTATTTTACAATATTAATTATATACAGTGATAACTTATACCCACTAAGCCACTGCAATTAGCTTTTCAGGAGGAATTTATTTCAACAATATTATATAATACAACAATAAATAACAATAAACAAAATTAGGATATAGAGGCGCATGCATGTTGTGATCAATGTACATAAGTTGGAAAAAAAATTAAAAAGAAAAAAATATTGGAAACAGCATTACAGTTTTGTTATTGAGATACTAAAATATACGGTAATTGTATAATGACAGTGGAACTTGTATTTCGTTATCAAAATTCGAATATTCTCTTTGCGTCTCAAACAGCCGGTGTAACCGAATTCTGACGTTTTAACCATACCGTTGCCAAGAGACGCAGTCGAAATCTCATTACTATTCTCCAAGTATTTTTTTAAATGGAATCCTTTAAGTTTTGACATTTTTAATTCACACATAACCTATAAACACATAATCTAATCTCATAAAAATAAAGTTAAATAATAGATTAAAACAGAAAAAAATATTAAAATTTCTTCGTAAGATTGGTATTAACTTTATGGCGCTATTATTAATAAATGAATTAAAAATCACAATTATATTCACAACTTTATTAATATATTCATAACAACATGTTCCGAAAACCATGATTTCCTCATCATGAATATATAAAATAGAATCGTGTTAAATAATAGTGATGCGATGCTTTCCTCATCAGGAATATATAGAATACAATAGTATTAAATAATAGTGATGCGATGCTTTCCTCATCAGGAATATATAGAATACACTGGTATTAAATAATAGTGATGCGATGCTTTCCTCGTCAGGAATATATAGAATACACTGGTATTAAATAATATTGATGCGATGCTTTCCTCATCAGGAATATATAGAATACAATAGTATTAAATAATAGTGATGCGATGCTTTCCTTATCAGGAATATATAGAATACACTGGTATTAAATAATAGTGATGCGATGCTTTCCTCATCAGGAATATATAGAATACACTGGTATTAAATAATAGTGATGCGATGCTTTCCTCATCAGGAATATATAGAATACACTGGTATTAAATAATAGTGATGCGATGCTTTCCTTATCAGGAATATATAGAATACAATAGTATTAAATAATAGTGATGCGATGCTTTCCTTATCAGGAATATATAGAATACAATAGTATTAAATAATAGTGCGATGCTTTCCTCATCAGGAATATATAGAATAATAGTATTAAATAATATTGATGCGATGCTTTCCTCATCAAGAATATATAAATACACTGGTATTAAATAATAGTGATGCGATGCTTTCCTCATCAGGAATATATAGAATACAATAGTATTAAATAATAGTGATGCGATGCTTTCCTCATCAGAATATATGGAATACAATAGTATTAAATAATAGTGATGCGATGCTTTCCTCATCAGGAATATATGGAATACAATAGTATTAAATAATAGTGATGCGATGCTTTCCTCATCAGGAATATATGGAATACAATAGTATTAAATAATAGTGATGCGATGCTTTCCTCATCAGAAATATATAGAATACAATAGTATTAAATAATAGTGATGCGATGCTTTCCTCATCAGGAATATATAGAATACAATAGTATTAAATAATATTGATGCGATGCTTTCCTCATCAGGAATATATAGAATACAATAGTATTAAATAATATTGATGCGATGCTTTCCTCATCAAGAATATATAAAACACACTGGTATTAAATAATAGTGATGCGATGCGTTCCTCATCAGGAATATATAAAATACACTGGTATTAAATAATAGTGATGCGATGCTTTCCTCACCAGGAATATATAGAACGCAATAGTATTAAGTAATAGTGATGCGATGCTTTCCTCATCAGGAATATATAGAATACAATAGTATTAAATAATATTGATGCGATGCTTTCCTCATCAAGAATATATAAAATACACTGGTATTAAATAATAGTGATGCGATGCTTTCCTCATCAGGAATATATAGAATACAATAGTATTAAATAATAGTGATGCGATGCTTTCCTCATCAGGAATATATGGAATACAATAGTATTAAATAATAGTGATGCGATGCTTTCCTCATCAGAAATATATAGAATACAATAGTATTAAATAATAGTGATGCGATGCTTTCCTCATCAGGAATATATGGAATACAATAGTATTAAATAATAGTGATGCGATGCTTTCCTCATCAGGAATATATGGAATACAATAGTATTAAATAATAGTGATGCGATGCTTTCCTCATCAGAAATATATAGAATACAATAGTATTAAATAATAGTGATGCGATGCTTTCCTCATCAGAAATATATAGAATACAATAGTATTAAATAATAGTGATGCGATGCTTTCCTCATCAGGAATATATAGAATACAATAGTATTAAATAATATTGATGCGATGCTTTCCTCATCAAGAATATATAAAATACACTGGTATTAAATAATAGTGATGCGATGCGTTCCTCATCAGGAATATATAGAATACAATAGTATTAAATAATAGTGATGCGATGCTTTCCTCATTAGCAATATATAGAATACAACTGTTTTAAATAATAGTGTACTATATATTCCCGATGAGAAAAGCATCGCTTTCGATACATGTTGATATGTAACATACAATTTTTTTTTTTTGATGTGTTGGTATCATTCTTTGCCACAAATAATATGTATTGCGTGATGGAACCATACCCGCGGCTACTCGTTTACGCCATTCTACTCGTACAGTGGTGGGTGACCTCACCCGCTCGCATTATTTCTTAAAGTCAAGCCTTCCAACTTTGGGAAAGGATGACCAGATGTTCGTACCTTTCAACGCGGTGGCTTTAGGTAGTATCGGGAAAACCAGTTGTGTGGAAGGCGTTTTTTTACGAGCGTTAAGTCAGTAGATCCCCGGCCAGATAGCTGCCGGCCGTTCGTTAACGAATGTAGAGGTTTTTTTTATAAAATTAACTATATTGGAATTTTTTTCACGAAAACCGATTAAATCTTTAATCAGTAAGTATTAAAAAATGTAAAAAAATGGCATTAAAATTATTAAATGCGTGGGGAAACTGAGTTACTCCTCATGGCAACGCAAGTTTTATTTTGCATTCTGGCATGCCGAAGGTTAAAGTCCCCGTCAAGTAGTGAGGTAATGGTTTTAGCGCCATGGCTTTTCTCATTAACGGGATCTGGTAGTATTTTCTCACTTTAAATTAACTTTTAGGCGCGCTCTGGCGGGGCCAACTTTCGATACGATTTCAGTGAAAGCCTCCTTAAATAGTAAAAAAGGTTTCTCGAGAGGTTCCGGAGAGCTCATTCGCAGTCTTCAAGGGTGGTTTAATCCTTCCGAGCAAAACGGCTGGGATTAGGAGAAGAGATACATTTATAAAGCCTTTCAGAAATCATTAGAGCCGGGTAGGTAATTCCGTGATTGTGAATAGGGGAAAAATATTCATACACAAATCTCGGGAACTTGCGTTGCTTTACGAGGTGTTTGTATAATATTAACGAGGGTAACATGAAATTGATTTATTGTATACAGAATACTTTGTGTGCTTCATTTTTATGTGTTGAATATACTAGGCTAAACTTCTTAGTTTGTTAAATTTGACAATAATAATTTTAAATATTTGGAGACATTCTAAAGAATCTGTCCATTTACTTCATTTTTAGCTTTGTAAATGTTATTGATCACTACTCGCAGTAATACCATAATTACACTCTCTCCAAGTCCTCCATCATAGCACAAGCAACATCTTCCGCTTACTGTGATGGTAGTAGAAGATTTTCAAATATTGTCAGGTTATTCGCAACCTGCAAATATTTGCCTTTCTTTAAAAAAAAAATTAAAAATTAATACTCTTCCATAAAAAAAACTTCAATTAATCTAAAATCACTTTTTTGAGTCATTTCCAATAAAATGAATGAAATGTTTTATTCAATAAATATGTAATTATTTTGGTTAATTTTTTTTTTGTTTAAACTACTGTTTAATACATAAAAATATCAACGGTTTTTTTTCTTCTTTTTTTCTAACAATGAATTTATTCATTACATGATATGATTAAATTTACCTGTTTTATAATTTTTTAATTAATGACTTACCTACTTTCATCAATTAATATTATTTTTTGCTTATATTTGTAATTTGTTCATTCTTACGTTATTATTTTTCTATGTTTATTATTTGTCTATTCTTGTCATTATTTCTCAGTACACTTTCCAAACCGATTAGGGGAGCGTCGCTTCTGAAATATGTTGATATTTTTCTAATTAGTGATTTATACATTTAAAAAAATGATGATTTTATTTTTATAAGGGTTATTTTTTTATTTGTCCAACTCACTAGCGCACAATCGTATGCTATAGAGTAAAAAAAACGCATTAAAAAAAATCCTTCGGCGGTAAGTTTCGGGTGAAGACGTGTAGTAAAAAACGGTTATATTCTTTTTAACCCTAAGAAGCGAGGAGTAAAATTTACTCCGTACGACTTTAAACTAATTGTTCACTGAAGTGCCGACAGATTGTGCTAGCTTTCGTCGATATATCCTTTCATCGGTATTACGTTTATCTTCATAGTAGAAGACTGCGCCCTTTTCTCGTAGGTAAGTACAAAAAAAAATTCACCTGGTTACGAATAACCTGACAATATTTTAAAATCTCCTACTACCATCACAGTAAGAGGAAGATGTTGCTTGTGTCGTAAATCGAGGTCTTAGCCAGCCGATGAATTGAACTCACGACGCCTGTGTGAGACCCAAACGCGATGCCAACTCAGCCACTGACCGATTATATATTTTGTATATTTTGACAAAGTAATAATGTATCAGCCGGCAAATAACAGAACACCATTTGGACAAAGGAGTGTTTCTTGTAAAGCTCCTTTGTTATATAATATGCTTAGTGACAACATTAAAACTATAGATACGCTAATTTTTTTTTTAAATGGTCAAAAAGTCTGTTAGCTGAGAATGGTGATCTCGCTTTATCCATGTTATCCCTTATGTTGTAATCAATGTTGAAACCTTATGTATGCTCGATGTTATCATTCTTTACTTATTATTACGTAATTATTAATATTTACTTATTATTATTTACTTATTAGTACTTACTTATTCTTACAACTATTTTTTTCCTATCCGTTGTTATTTACTGATTACTATTTACATGAGTTTATTTACTTATTTTTATTTACCGTTTACTAAAATTGTGTTGCGGCTAATCTTAAAACAAGACTGTTCTAGTGAGATGACTGGCTAATGTTTTTGTTTTGTTTTTAATTTAACAATAAATAAATAAATAATGCAAAACTTTTCATAATTCTCCAAATTCAAAAATTTCTTACGGTTTTTTTCAAAGACAATGGCTACGCTAAATAAGCGTGTGATTTTAACTGAAATACCTTCCCTAATTACGAGAATTTAAAATAATCCAATTAATTTCCGCTAAATAAAAATGCTTTAAAAGCAGAATACCCTAATTCCACGAGGCTCATTAGTAATTTCAGCCGACAAGAATTCGCAGGAAGAATCCAGGTAATAAATGCCGACAGAAGCCCACTAAATCTCCCATTAGATGTGTATTTCGGGAATATGTGAAACAAGTAATCCACTTTTTGCTGCGCCAAAGGAAAGGGACGTTAATTAACCTTTCATAGGCAATTAACAAACCCACATCCCTGGGTTTGTTGGATCTGATTTTGAAATATGAGATTTTTGGGCATTGAAATTCAACTCAAGGTTATTTGTGATATTTCTTTGTTGAAGTAAACAGTAAATACAATAATTGAATTTATTGGTTTTCTGTATTAAAATACAATGGAATATTGAAAAATAATTTCACTTCGTTGTCCTGATCTTCTTGTGTCTCTATCTTTCTTCTTCTTCTATTGTATAAAGAAGTGTGTCCCGGGCGGGCGGTGTGTGTTTGTTTTCTATGCAAATCTACAGTTTTATTCCTAGCTTGATTAAATTTTGCAAACTTGGCCTTCAAAACAAGAGAAAGGTCATTGTTTACACGTTATTTCAAAAAACACGCTTTCACGCCCTTTTATTCCCCTCAAATCAGAAGTTTGGTCATTCTTGGTGAAATTTTACGCGCTTAAAGTTCATATTAAGAGAAAAACTACGGGGTAGGGAAAGACTCTAAAAAATTGTCCAGCCGTTTTTCAGCCTGACTCTCTTCTAATATACCCATTATATTGTAACGTTTATTGTATGCATTAATAGTATCTAACATATAAACATATTAAAATATTTAAAAAATTGACTTATTAAAAGGTACCTGGTTATCCGTAGTTCATAGAAATACAGGAAAAAAATTACTATAAAATTAAGACGGAAAACATGAGGAAAAAATAAAACCAGAAATAACCATCTGTTTAAATAAAAGCTGAAACGAATTAAATGAATAATTACATTTTATTTAAATCGATGGATTCAGTAAACAAGCACAATGTAGTCCATCTTCCAGAAAGTAGATTTAAACATGATTGTAAAGTACCGTTAGCAATAAAACAAATTTCCAATCATAAATAAAAACAAATAGAAAACAATTAGACTCATGACATAGATGACATATATATACCATAGATTTAGGTTGAATTGTGCCAGTCTGAAGATGCCCGTGATATATTGAAACTGGTCCGGTCGAAAATAAACAAGTGGAAAAAAGAAATAAAGTTTTTTAATAAAAAAAAATCATATTAAAATGGAATTCCACCACGACAGTTTCAAAATTAGAAATAATTAAAAAAAGAATTTTACATATTTGTAAAAAGCATGAACTTTGTGGCTCGCCATAATTTACAATAAAAAACATATAAATTTGTTGTAGACCACTTTTATTTTATCAAAACTCTACCGGTTTCGGAAGCACCCTTCCTTCATCAGGAGAATATTAAAAATAACTTGTGATATAAAATATTGACAAGACATATAAATTTTAGGTGTTGGAGTGGAGGGTAAGCAAATGGGTAGGGGTAATTGTGGGATTTCCGGGAAGAACAGAGCGATTTATTGGGAAAATTGGGGCTCTGTTCTTCCCGGAAAATGCGGGAGTGCACTAATCAAGCCTAGAAGTAAAACACAATAATAGTAAAAATAAAATAATAATCCAGGACAGACAGGGCAGTTTACACTTTCTAGAACAGAATTGCACCATCAGCCCGGAACATTCCTTAAAGGAGGGTATTTTAATTTTATTTTATTTGGAAAACCAATGGTTTACATTATTTATGAAGTACGGTAAATATACATATATATTAAAAAAAAAAAACTGTACCTAAAATAGGTTTTTACTGAAGTGTCTTAATTATTCAATTACAAAATAGCTACAAGTTTAGCCAATGGGGATGGGATGGTGACAGAGAGGGTAAGGGATGGAACTTGTCTGTGTATAGTAATATGTATTGTGTGAATGTTATTTATTAATTTTAGGGTTGAAGTTGTGAGGGGCGGAGTTAATAAGTTAAACTCACCTTTAAAAATTTTTTTTTTAATGTTACACTTCACAAGAACGCCCCTATTTGTACGGTGTAAGGCCAGGTAAACAGTATCACCACCCGGCTGGTCAGAGTTATAAGGTAGGTAACGTATAAAGAATGATAATATTCCAGAATGTATCATTATATTGGTATTCAACACCAAAAAGGTGATTTTATTCCCTTTAAACCTTATTATCTTATCCCACTGACACAATTAAAGATATTAGCATTATGTCCGGTTTTGAAAATTAAAAACGAGGCTTATAATTTACGTCTCCGGAGAACATAAAAACGTTTTATTGCCTGGAATTTTTAGGTAGTTTTTCCCAGAGGATTTCAAGGAAACCCCCTTTCTTATTTGTTGAAATCAATATGAGACGAACTTTTCCAAAATCGCAATCAGATCTTCTCCTTGCGGGTGTAATTTCATACGCATCAGGCTTTATCTAGAATTCACTCGTAAATTTTATTATTCCGGATCATCATGAATTTGACGTGATTGATTTTTTCTTTTTGGTATGGTCACCGTTTCGTTCTGCCATCTACGTATTTGTTATTTTCCCGCTAATCAATCCGCTCTTCGTCCGTGCGATGTACGTATACGAAAATTTATTACACAATTATATACTTAGAAGGGAGATAATTTCTCCATGGAAACTACCTTGAAAACTTTTTGATTTAACCCTCGAAAATTTCAATAATTTTGTGATCGATTTATTAAACCAAAACTTCCTAACAAACCATCAGAAATGTAAACAGATAACATGATTGATTTAATTTATGTTAAATCTAAAGAGTTAAGGTTGATCAATTATAATCATTGTAGAGCACTGTCTCTACTTTAGTACTACTTAGTTGAAGCATATTTTTTTTTTTTAAAAAACAAATACAACCGGTTTACACTTGACCAATTTGAAATTTTAGAAATTACGGAAAGTGTTAATAGTCAATTAAATATTTTTTTTTTTTTAAATAGTCAAGTATAGACAAATGATGAAAAGAGAAAATTAATTCAATCTTTTACATTTATTTTCATATTAATACTAATTATGAAAATATATATTTTTTAAATTTGTTATTTAATGTTTCATAATAATTTTTAATTAACATTTTTGATTATTCACTTACCTAATTTAATAAAAAAAATATGTTTATAATTTGTCTATTCTTACATTATAGTGTTTTGTGTTTATCATTTGTCTGTACCTGACATTATTATATTTTGTATTCTGTATATCGTGATGAGGTTGTTTTTGAAACGTGTTGATATGTATACATTAATAAAGCCGTGATTACAAATAAATTTATTTATTTATTGGTGAAGCAGATTTATTTGTTTGCAAACTCTAATAAAGCTAATATGTTGGGAAAAAACGGCTTAAAGGGATGCAAATGTGAATGAATGACCTTCAAGCACATGGAAAAGCAAGCCACTCCTTCCACAAATTGTGTGAAAGTTCTAAGAGGCATATTTATTTTACGCAAAGCCTCCAAAGCCGCGATGAACACATTTTGCAGTACCAATTGAAGTCTGTGTTAAAGCAATTGATTTGTAAATACTAAATAATTATGATTTGTTTATTTATACTGGGTTTTTACAGATATTCGTACTTACTTTAGAACAATTCAGTTATAAAAACTCAAATATTATACATAAATTACTTAAAATTTCAAATACTCACTAAATGATACATGAATCAATGATGAGCAAAAACAATCGTTAAAAAATAATGAATCAAATATATCCCAATACAATATTATTCAAAAATTGATCAGTCACTGTTTCTGAAGAATTCTCGGACTTAGGATCGCCCCTTTGCACTGATTATTTTATATAAATAGATATAAAATATTAAATAGTACAGATTTATATTAACAGCTAATTACAAAAAAGTATTAATTTATTTAACAAAAACTACTCAACTCAATAGAGAAAGATTTTTCGTTTTTAAGTTGGGGAGCACCGCCATGTAGCCATAGAAATGGTAACTAAGTAAACAAATAAAATACATCTGGAATATACACAATATAGTGTGTTGTACACGGTAGTTACCGCATAATTCATTAAGCTATCTTCCCAATAAGCTCTTCATTGATATGCTTGGTGTAACCCTAAGTGACCAGATAAGGTTAGAGGATCCATCGAAGCCAGAGTAAAGTTAGCTTATCAGAGGCTGGGTGTACTGTACAGAGCCCATAGATACTTTAATAGTACACAACTGCTGACCCTGTACAAATCGCAAGTACGCCCCACTGTAGAATTTGGCAGCCACCTCTGGTCGGGAGACCCAAAATATCGGACAAAACCCTTGACTCTGTGCAGAAACGGCGGTCCGTTTGATAGATTCGCCTATTTCAACAAACAGGTTGCAATTTTTGGAGCACAGAAGTCAGGTGGAATTTATTTATTTATTTATAAAATACATGATATTTAATGGAGACATTTACATGGAGTAGATACATTAGATCACCATACTAGGCGGCTGCCTGTTTCGTGGTGACCAATGGAGTATAGTTACTTTTTATGAAGTCTAGTCTAAACATATGGACTTATTATATTAATTATATTAACATTCTGACAATTGGAAAAATTATAAAAGAAAGTAGAAGATAGAAAGGAGAAAAAGACATGCGTAAGGATTAGATCACAAAAATATACTTTATATTTATCTGTGCAAGCATGCACACATGTGCATAGGTGCACACATACATGCACACGCAAACACATACGCCTATAATATACACGTCTATGTACACATATATGTACGCATATGTACACAAACATACACACATCCTTATGTATGAATACATATACACACACATATACATGAACGTACAAATGAACGTACACATATATACCCACACACCTAAACAACATATTCACCTCTATCTGCATACGAGAAATAGGCTACTAACACTATCACAATCACTGATTAATAAGTCCCCAAGCGCCTTCTTAAAACTGTGGTATTTAGATATTGCCTTTATTTCAATTGTTAAATTACTGAAGATTTTAGGAGCAAGGAAATTAAACTGTGACTGTGCCATTGATGTTTTTGTTGCAGTAATAATATAATTGGTTTATTTGGAATATCTAGTATGAATAGTAGGAATGCTGTCCTTGTTCTACTGGTATTTTATTGGAAGATGCTCTTGCTTGCGGAATGATCTGCCGGCTTCTGTGTTTCCTCCCTCCTACAACATGGGTATCTTCAACACCCTTCCCATCCTCTACATAGCACCCCAAAGAAGGTATAGGCCTTGAGGGAAATTATTTCACCCAGGGCCTCCTGTGTGGAGTTACTGTAAAAAATCTGCACAATAGAAGAATAAATGTACATGATAACGGAAAGCAACAATAAGGCGCATACAAGATAAGCAGAATTCATTTTAATTTTATTAATATTTCAATAGGATTGATCTAATATTTCTAGAGGTTACGTTTTTCTTTTTTTTCACCTAACCTAACTTAACTAAAACAAACTAAACCTAGCTCGAACTCATAAAAAAATGCAATAATATTACCTAAGAAGGTACCTACTCAATCGCTTCCTAATATTAATTCAAACTAGAATGATTTGAATAAAACGTTCTTATTTGTTTCTAGTCTATATTTAAAATATACAGTGAGTGGCCATCATATTAGAACCAGTGGATTTTTCGCATATCGAAATTGGATAATTATTCAATCAAATAAATAATAAAGACAATACAATTTCATACTCACGTTTTCATTAAAATGTTATTGTTTAATAAAAATAAAACAAAAATCACAACATATCACACATTTAGTATATACGTACTATAAAAAAAAATGTTTGGTGAAAAAGTCTTTATTGGCAACAATGGCTTCAATACGCCTTGGCATAATAGCTATTGGCTTTCTTATGGGTTCTGCCAACTGGGAGTCATGGTGTCAGATTCTGATAATCTTTTCTATTATATTTGCCAGAATTGCCAACTAACAAAATAAATTTAATACGTTTCACTAACAATTAAACGCACTCGTCATATAAGAAAAGAAAACATTATGTTAAAATTTTCATATTTGAAATTTATTTCTGGTTTAAAAAATTAAATTAGTATTGAAAAAAATGTGGTTATTATATGATGACCATCCACGCCAGATACACTAATATAGCAGGTGGTTGAATCTCTAATTGATAGGCAAAATAGTAGCGACTCTATTGATTAAACAATAGAATAAGGTTGACATAAGAAATTTTTCAGTCGTTACGTAGTTCATATTCTCTCCGCTAGGGGCGCCAGTAAAAATACGAGTATTTTTAAACTGTTAAAATAGAAAATACAATATACAGAGTAGTGCCTAAATGCTTTTCAAGTACGACAACTTTAAATTTAAGTGAAAACTTAATTAACAATAATGCAGAATTATATTAATAAAGTTGTTTTTTAGCAAAATTTGTATAATCGAAGCTCGAATTAAGCCAAATCAGGGTCCAAGCAAATATCTAAATTACTGAAGTATGAAATGCATGAAAAAGTCGATCGAATCGGATAATAGAATGCTTTTTGAAAAACAATTTAACTCCGGCGTCACTTAAAACGGACAATGAATCCTGTTGCAGAGCGAGATGTGGGAGAACGCGAGTCAAAATCGAACTTCTGAAATATATCTCCGCTGTTATAATTAGACTACTAATGTATAGATAGTTGTCTATTTTATGATACTGTTCAGCGTTTTAAAATTATTGTTTAATATTATAGTTTAAAAACCGAATGTACCTACTTATTATTTTAGAAAGCTCACATTATAATTTCTCATTGAAAAAGCCCAGCTGGGCGAATAATCAGATAAAATAGAAAAAAAAAATGAAAACTCATTTTAAATCAAAACAATCTCGCGCAAAAGCATGTTCGCCAAGGTTTGTAAATGTTTTTAAATTATTCATGGTCCGGAATGGAAAAATATCGTGCCCAAGATCACAATAAAATTATATAAACATTGTATTAATCAACATTTTGCTAAAATATTGCTCTCACTAACTTACTACCCGAATGAGGAATCTGCTGGCTATGTAAATTAGTTAATCTACTCTTGATTCCAGTGAAAAAATAATATTACCAGTATTTCAAACATGCACAAATTCGCATAAAAGTGCCCATACATGATTAAAATTATGGTATTTTTTACGGAAATTGAGAGTTTTTTATATACCCAGCAGATTCCTTATTCTATTAATGAGTTCATGGAATCAACATTTCAGCAAAATATTGAATTGAATTTTATTTTTATCATGAACTCGGGCATAATAATTTTCCATTCCGTTACCATGAAACCAACCCGATTGAAGGAATGAGACACTTTCATCGCTTAAAGGAGACTTTATCAGCTTTAAAATATACATTTTCAAAGCAAATATAATGTAACTTAATTAAAATACAAATAATTTAATTTTACACACACACAATTAATTACATACTACTTTCAGATCTCAATAATTTGTTTTAAATATATTCAAGTTCGACAGTTGTATTTATATAAAGTAAATGAATAAATTTTCCTGTTAGAAGTATATCACTTATGAAACAGGCGGTCCGTTTGATAGTTTCGCCTATCTTAACAAACGGACTGCAATCTTTGGAGCACAGACGTCAGGTGCTGTCCTTGTTCTACCGGTATTTTAATGGAAGATGCTCTGAGGAATTAGCGTCATTGATCCCTTCGGCACCGGTGCATAGTCGGGAAATACGACAAACGTGCGCCCAACATTTGCACATGGTTGACATTTGTCACATGAGAACGGGTCGCTTCTACGACTCGTTCTTGTGTTCAACTGCTCGGCTGTGGAATGATCTGCCGGCCTCTGCGTTTCCTCCACCCTGCAATAAGGGTATCCTTAAGAGCCTAGTTCACTCCTTCCTATCCTCTAAAAGACCCTCCACACAGCATCCCCAAAGATGACGTAGGCCTTGAGGGAAATTGTTTACCTTAGGGCCTCCTGTGTGGAGCTAATGTAAAAAAAATTCGTGTCACCGTATAATGTTTGTTTAATAGGAGAAAAAAGACTTAAACACATTGTGTAACAATATACAAGTACACTTGGGTATTATTTGAAACTCATAATAGTCATCCTTTTGATTAAGTTGTGTTTTCTTCTATATTTCATCACGAATCTTTGGTATCATTAAAGAAACCTACAGAAATATTACGGTCTTTATAAATTTTATGTTAGGAATTTCTCAGTCACTTAACGTATGTAGGAGTGCCGCAGTAAAGTCTTCATAAAAAGACATTTCGTATTTAAATATCAAAGTGTCGCGCCATCTCGCGTACCTCGTCGTTCCATTGTTTTGAAACTAGTCATTATTTTCTTGTACCGTGACAAAGGTAAACAGAACAACCGCCACAAAGAGAAAAAAATGTTACCATGACACGGAAGTAAGAAAAGACGCCATTGTAACAGTTTATTTTTTTATGTATAAAAACAAATAGTACCTACACAATTTACTAGAGTGAAGAACAATTTACCTTTATTAAATATTATGCATTGTGGGCACTAATGATATTAGGTTTCATTGTAATGTATCAACTGTGTTAAACTGCTAACTCTATACAAATCGCAAGTACGCCCCACTGATGAATTTGGCAGCCAACTCTGGTCTGTAGCGACAATATATCTGAAAAAAAAACCCATGCCTAAAAGAGGGGGTTCATGCCTATCTTAAAGCCTATCTATTCATCAAGCAGGAATGCTGTCCTTGTTTTAACAATATTTCTATTAAAGCTGCTCTGGGGAACTAACGTCATTGATCCCTTCGGCACCGGTGCGCAGTCGGGTAACACGCCAAACGAGCGACCAACACCGCAGACATTTGTCACATCAGAACGTGTCGCTTCTACGACTCGTTCTTATGTTCAACATTTATCCTGTGGAATGATGTGCCGGTCTTTGTATTTTCTATCTACTACAATAAGTTCACTCCTTCTTATTCTCCAAAAGACCCTCCATACAGCATCCTGAAATATGACCTCCTGCGAAGATTATCTGCAGAAAATAATGCGTACCGGTTTAGATTTGATTGTTTTAATGTAGGTATTTGAAAACACTGCTAAATAGATATTTTTACGGATTACAGCTGTTACCCCTTCCGAAGGCATTGTCAAACTGTGAATTAAAACACTTAAAATTATAATGCAGGTGTATAAAAATATCTTGCAACAATAGGAAAAAAACAATTACTTAAGTTGCTATGTAACAAAGTTAGCTACAATTTAAAAACAAGAAGAATCTATTCGTTGTAAAATACATCTAGCCGCTCGTGGTTGGTCTCACACTCCGACACCAGCGGCGTCACTTCCCCTGCAAGCCGCAAGCCCACTCGCGAGGCGGTTGGCCGCCATTTCAGATTAGACATTAGAAGCAAAAGGTGCGTGCAGCGTGCTTTCGCACGTGGCCGCCCGGCATGGTTTGCTGGCGTCATCTTGCCTTCCATGCATTTAGTGCATTGTGAACTCATTGTCTTTTGCATAAACCTAAACAGTAAAGTCAGTGACCAGTGCATTAACTCCCTGCAAGTCACGAGTTGCTCGGCGGTCCACGGCGTCACCTTCTGCAATGGAGCCGCGGGCGGACCGCTACAGTTCAATATATGTACGCCGTAAACTATTTACTCTTTGTATGTGCTGCAAAACCTCTATATTTAAAGTTAGTGTCCGATTGAAGACTCACCAGAGAGAATTTTTAACCTTAGATAGGAAATGTTTTGCCAATTGATATTATAACCTCATATGTACTACCTGTAAATGCCTTCCCATAAAATAAATCTTGGCTGGAAGATGTACATCTCTTTCATTTGGGTGGTTAAGTACCTTTTATCCTCTGATGCCGGTTTGAGGCTAACGCCGACTCGCGCCTGCAGAAAAGAGTCACCTGCCCCACTTCTAACACTTCGCTCCAACGTGTTTTATCTGCCTTTCTAACAAAGTCTGAATTTTTCGTACCGCAAAAAATTATGTTGTGGGAAAGTCATACTAAAACTTCATCAGGACACCAATTCAAGTTGAGGCGATCCACTTCTTTAAATTCAAACGAAAGCACGCACTCCTTATGCAGATAGCGAAAAGTTTAAAATTCCAGCTTAACACCTTTATTATTTATGATTTATGCAACAAAAAAACATCACTAAAAACATAATTATAAAAATAATAAAATCGGACAAAGGGTTCGTAAGTAAGAGATTTTGCACATAAAATATTTGGTTTAGGTCTAATGCTTTATTTTATTCTAGGCTTATAAAAAGATTCACCAAGTCCAATGTGTACTCTACTTGCACTGTTTAATTAAATCGTAAATGATATTTCTAAGCTATTCAATTTCCTAGATAAAAACTAATTAGTTTTGCAATACTTCCAATTTATATCTCCCTAATCAATAATTAATAATAAATTAATAAAAATTTATTTTGTATTAATAACTTTATTAATATACGCATATCTACGTGTTTCGAAAGCGATACTTTCTTTCTTTATCAGGAATATATAGAATACTAAAAAATATTAATGTCAAGTATAGACAAATGATAAACATAGAACACAATAATGTAGGAATAGACAAATTATAAACATGAACAAAAATTAATTAAAATAGAAAAGTAATCAATCAAAAATTATTATAAAACATTGAATAACAAATTTGTATTAGAAATTAAAGAAAGAAATTATCTTTTTTATTAATATTAATATAAAAGTAAATTCAAGAGACAGTTTTTTTTTATTTCAAAAATTATAAAAATTATATTATTAATCATTATTAAAAGAAACCTCTGAATAATGATAGACTCTTCATCATAAACATATATACTTGTCTGGCGAAAATAGAATTTCCAAGGCAAGTTTATTTATTACATTAAAAATTAATCTGCAAATCGTAAAGGTGTCGGTCTGAACTTCTATTGCGTCATAATGTGCCCTCCCATCCGCGAGAATGGTCCTACATGATCCCAGCTCCGCATTATATTCATAATAATCTGCATAAATAATAATAATGGCATAATAAAGTCAATGGGAATTCTAATAAAAAGTGCCAAAAACGTGGAATGAACGAACAACAATAACGCCCAAAAAACGTAGTTACTTATACGTGAAATTTTATCAAAGAGAGATTTAAGTGCCGTAAATTTGCCCTCCCGGTGTCCTGTAATATACGGCTTTTGGACATGTCAAACAATAAAACGGAGCCATTGTTTTTTAAATTTTAGAATAAAGTGGGTAATGTACTCGGTATACTGTATCCCGAGAGACGAGGCACATCTGATCTGATCAAAATAATACCCGAAAATCTGATAAAACTTATAAAGCTCAATGCGAAAAAAATACATTTTAAATATTTTTTATATCTCGCATTTCAACGAACTCCCTTTTAAAGGGGAATTCAAGCAAATTTAATAAGGAACTCCAATCCATATTTTATTTTTTTTATTAGTAATGACGTTCAAACTTAAATACCAGTGTATTACGTTTTTTTTCTAAAGTTAGTTTTCGTAGTTAAAATAATTTTCAAAGTGTCAATTTCAAAGGCCGTCAAAACCTAAATCTATGGCCGATCGGTTTTTGAAGTTACCCCTACCCCTACCCCTACCCCTACCCCTACCCCTACCCCTCACCCCTACCCCACCCCCACCCTACCCCTGCACACCCACCCCCACCCCTACCCCTGCCTACCCCCACCCTACCCCTACCCCTACCCCTACCCCTACCCCTACCCCTACACCAACCCCTACCCCAACCCCTACCCGTACCCCTTCCCCTAATATTTTAACATCAAGTGTGCAAGATTTCATCGAGAAGTACGAAAACTTTGCTTTAAGAGGTAGGAAAGAGGGATGGGGGTGGTTTTTAGAAATCTCATAGATAATCTCATATACAGTGACCTTACTCTTATTTTGTAGGTCATGTGTGCAAAATTTTATCAAGCTCGGAATAAAACTGTATTACATAATAGATGATGATTATTTGAAACAGTGCTTAAAATGTGCTAAAAGCCGGATGTTTATAAATTATATAAAACATTTTTGAATATGTTTTTGTTTCCGATATGTGTATATTAAAATTGTCTAAGTAGAAATAAAGAGAATGAGCTGAAACGAATGAAAAAATTATAATATTTTATTCACAAACATACTAAACTGTAACATTAATTCAGAAACGTGTCGTTTTATATCTTTAAATCCTTCATTCGTTATTCTGAAAATATATTTTTTAATATTAGTCTGGAATCGTGGCATTTGGTTTGGAAATGAAAAAGCAAGTGCCAAAGGAATATTCGACCAAATTAAATGCTTATAAATCGCGTTTAGGGCTTCCGTTTTATTGGACTGGCCGGTTTTCGGCATGGCGGTAAATCAAATAATGACAGCTATATCAATAATATATCGGGTGATCCAAATTCGCGAAAATATATATTTTTTTATGATACGATCAAAAGGATACGAACCGGAAAACTTGCGGCGAAAGTAAAAGTAAAGAAGAGTCTTGTATACCCAAATAATATGTAATATTAATGTAAGATTGTATTAAAAAGATGGCAATTTTTTAAAGATGTCGATGTTTGATATTCTTTGTAATGAATTTTTAATAAGATGTGGAATATACATTATTGTTAAAGTGATTTTATTCCACCATTTTTAAAGTTCGAAAATAAAAAATTGGCGTTCACGATTATTCACAGTTAATAATTATCGGTCACCTACTTGGATTCCAAATAAATGCGTGCGATTATGTACTTCTCCCCCCCTCTTCCCCCTTTTTTGACCTACCGCTTGAGTAAAATTAAAACCGCTGCCGCTAACACAAGTTTCGCTAACTATTCGAATCGCCGCTGAACTTTAACCCCGTCACCGCAAGCATGATGCCGCATATCCAGGAAATACAAGTGAATACTATATGTGCAGTGAGTGAATTGGTAAGTCCAAGTTAACTGTCTTGTTCCTTTCCTGGTGCATGATAATTAATATTGCGATTGGCATCTATACGTACCTACCCGGCAAGCACCATTTGTAAATTTTAACGAATAAGATTGGGTTGTTTTAACCTCGGTCACATTTTTGATGTGCAATCAGCGCAAATTTGAAATTAGAGTACATACTTTTCTAACTAACTCGTGAAGCATGACACTTATATCATTTACCTTTCCAACTGATCAAAAATTGTTCAAAATCTGAAACGGGCTGGAAATCGGCGTTTCACGGTACTGCCAGTGTGTACCTTCTGGAATAAATTATATACTTTTACAGAATTATTAATAATCGTTATCTTTGGCGCTAGTTCTGACCACAGTTAGAAAAATTCTGCACTCTCATATTGGTCTACTGCAGTCTCCTTCAATTCCTATGTCCAGGTTATGCTTGCCTACCAGTTTTATTTAAAAATATATTTTGTTGTCCATCATTGCATGATTTTTTTTTTTAATTTTCACAACTCTTTAAACAATTTGCTTATATTTGTAAAACCCACATTATTCTTATATTGTCCAAAGATTCATTTCCGAAAAAAAATCTAACACCCGTTCGCTTTTCTTCTTTGGGGTCCAGAATGTTAATACATCCATCGTACGAGGGGATATTTTCGTTAAAAAACGTTAGCACCAAAAGGAAAGACACAGACCTTACCCAACCCATGTTTACCATTATTCAAATAAAAGATAAAAAACAATACTAGCCGGTAAAGCAAAAGGCAAACGTGAAATTGATAAAGCCCAACCGGTTATTCCAACCCCCGGGAAAAGTAACATTTCGATCCGAATGTTGGTGTGAATATAACTGGAATATACTTTTTTACACCGTAGAGAGGCTACTTAAATTTTTCAAATGACTTAATTATTTATGCACGCAGGATGCAGAGGAAAGTAATTTTCATCAATAAGTTTATGGAGCAATAGTTTTATTGTCGCCAAACTATCTGGCTGATGCCTACATTTGCAGCGATTTGATTATGTAACTTTTAACTTATGTTTTGAATACATCTTTTAAATTTTCGCTTTGTTTAAAATATTTCCTATTGGAGTTCCTTTTAATTTAAAAATAATTTTCCACTGAAATGCCGATCGATGGCGTAACCTTTCCTTTAGTTCATTCCTCAGCAATGCGTTTGTTTTCATAGTAGCAGGCTGCGCCTTTTTCTTGTAGGAAAGTTTAATATTTTTTTCACTGAGATAATTCTACGTCCCATTGAAAGGTGAGAACTACTGAGTGAAATTTACCGGTCTCTTCACATATACAATAAACGAATGAATTATATGTAATACTACTACCTATTAGAAGGTTGAAATCGCTGCAGTGCTTCAAGTAGTTCCGTAGCGAATGATTGCTGACTGAATAGTCAACAGCACAACATCATAACTAATAAAGAATTAAATGGATACTTGTGTTAGTGATTATGTAAAAAATGTTTTTTTTATTGTAGTTGTTTTTATTTTTAGATTTAAAAACTGTTTTTTTTTAAATTTTAATTATTGATTATTTTTTTGAGATTTAAAAACAAAAGATTTCAGTCGTATCTGGGTTTCGAACCCAGGACCTCTGTCTATCCTGGGCAACCGCTTAACCAACTTAGCTAAAGAGACCAGTTCAATTTATGTCATCTTCGTCGATATCATATCTCAAATTGAAGATTTGTCAATATTATTTTCGATTTTTAATCTCATATACTCCTATATATAATCCCGGATAGGCAGAGATCCTGGGTTATGTTAATATTATTTTCGTCAATGTTTTTTTTTTAATTTTATTTATGTGCAAGATATGTAACTGTCACATCATCTAATTTATATGACCACTGCTGCACTAGCTGCACTCCGGGCTCCAGAGCAGTGACCATTTTTTTAATTGCTAAAATTATATAAATGTGTGTATAATAACTTATTGATAAATAAACGTTTTAATTATCGAATTTTGAGTCATCAGCCTGGAACGCATTACTTGTGACGAAAATGTAACATGTATTACAAAAATAAAACGAATAACATTGTGATCAGATAGAAAATGAAGATTTGATGTTTGGAACTTAATTTTTTTACGTCCATAATAAAATTTTCCAGCCATTTTCTCACCAATTATTGGGTTAGTGTTATTAAAAAAATGTGGTTTAATAAAGCGACTATTTGAATTATTCATACCGTGAATGTTATGATTAACATGCCAGAGTATGTGAGCGAAATTCTCATTCAGTTGAGATCATACTTTTTCGCAGAAAATTATTTCAATTTTGGGTGGAAACAAAGCAGGCTTTTTAAACCACAAATTTTGTCGAATGGGACTGATAAAAGCAATGCAAGGCAATAAGCACAACTTGACGTGCCTTGTGTCAAGTAGGTACTTTATCGACATAACCAGATACAGTAGAAATATAATATGACAATACCTTTAGCTTCTGATACTTCCCATACATTGAGATAACAACATGCTACGCTAGCGCCTCTAGCGGCCCGAGTTGTCGGAATTGAGGTTTTCCATACATTTTCTGTGATACATATTCTTAATAAATTATATAAATTAAGAAACCAAAAAAAAAATTAGGTAACGTACATACGAGGTGTGTTCAAAAGAAAAGGTGAATTTCGATTTTTTTCGAAAAGTATTTATTTATTCATCAATATCCATTTTCTCCCCTTCCAAGTAATCCCCCGCAGATATAATGCACTTATGCCAGCGCTTCTTCCAATCCTCGAAGCACTTCTGGAATGCGCTTTTCGGTATGGCCATCAGCTCGTTCTTCGATTCAGACTTTATCTCATCAATTGTGGCAAAACGCTTTCCTTTCATTGGTCTCTTTAGTTTCGGGAATAGGAAAAAGTCGCAGGGAGCCAAATCTGGTAAATACGGTGGTTGAGGCATGATTACGGTGTTGTTTTTGGCCAAATAATCACAAACAAGCATTGATGTGTGAGCTAGTGCATTATCGTGATGCAAAATCCATGATTTGTTTTTCCACAATTCCGATCGTTTGAGCCGTATTGCTTCACGCAAACGTTGCATAACTTCCTTGTAGTATTCCTTATTAACCGTACAACCTGTTGGCACTCATGATGCACCACGCCATTGTAATCGAAGAAAACAGTGAGCAAAACCTTCACATTTGATCGAACTTGGCATGCTTTTTTCGGTCTTAGCTCTTCTGGCCGCTTCCATTGGGATGATTGAGCAAATTTGGAACGTCGTTGACGTCATTCAACAACTCCTGAGCGATTCTAATGCGACGTTGCTTTTGCACGATTTTTCAAAACCATTTTCTTCACTGTTTCGATGTTTTCTTCGTTTGTTGACGTGGTTGCAACTCCAGGACGCTCATTGTCATTAACATCTTCTCGGCCTTCTGTAAAGCGCTTGTACCACTTATAAATACTTTTTTGAGACAAAGTAGACTCGCCAAATGCCACAGTCAACATTTTAAGTGGACCTCCTTTCCAACCAGAATAAAGCTCTATCCGCTGAGCTAATGAGAACTAATTATTTTCCGTTAGTAGTAGCTTAGTGGTTAGTGCGTTGTTTCGGTAAAAAGGTACTGGGTTTGATTCCCAGTGCGAGCGTTACTTTTTAATTGTTATAGCGTACAAAATGTTTCCATTTATTATAGGTTTTTATGTTTAATTCGAAGAACACCATTCAATTTTTTTTTTAAATTTAATGTAAATTAAATTTAACAATGTTATTAAGAAGTTCTGCAAGCATTTTTGTTTTTTATTATTGTAACAGCTTATTTCTGCGTAGAAAGCCGTTTTCAAACTGTGGTTAGGCCACATTGCGACGACTTACTTATATGATTTTATTTACTTCAACTCAATTTGTGACGGTGTTTAGAATGATTTAGTAAGAAATTAATTCCTATTCTGTGAGATACTTACATTTATAATGTGTTTTCCCCCAATATTAATTGGCAATTTTTTATTAATTGATTTTTTATTGAATTCTATTTACTTACATAAATGTGAAATATTGTGTGGGTCGTGTGAACATGGTCGTGGTCGAGTGATGTGGAATAAATATTTTTTCTTACTTTATTAATTATTGTTATATTCGAATTTTTTTATATGAATGCCGCACAAGAGTCCCAACTGCTCCCAACCATCTGGAGCCAGTGAGACTATGGGATCCTAAATTGGGGAATGTTGTGAGGCTGAAGCTATTGGGGGTAGAGGAAGAGAAAGATAGGGAAATACCTGGCTATTCAAATTTCATGTCACCAAAACGGCTAAAAGCCATTTCAAGCAACGTTTCAATTCTGAATGGTGGTCTTCCTCCAGAGCGATACTGAAAGTATCTTCCACTCCGGAACGTGTACAAATATACTACACATTATTTTTGAATGAATTAATTGTGAAACATCACAAATTCATTAAATAAAAATTACTTGGGCAAGCCGGGATTTGAACAAGCGACCTTCGGATTCATAGTCGACAGCCTTACCCCTCGACCATTGATCATTAATTTCCAATTGCTCAGGTAAATTTAATGTAAGACCGTTTTTTTCATTAAATGTGAGGGTTTAGGCTCGTCATTGTCCAGCGGGACGTGATTATTCATTATGAGATATATGCGAATTTATAAAAAGTGCTTTAGTTATTATAACATCGTATATGTTGTTACGTAACGTCAGTAAGTTCCTAAAAAACCTAGCCTCGCGTAAGACAACACCGGCGCGACACACGGCCGCAAACAACACCTCGCACGAACACAGGTCCCCGCTCTGCTCGTTCACTCGCGCATTCACCGCTTGGATCCGGCCTTGGAAACACGCACCCTGACCCGCGCTGGAGGTGGCCTTCCCGGCCGCCGCCAACTACGTCTCGAAGAGGAGCACGCGAGCAACCATCTTGGGTGGCTGATAATTGCTACCACGGAGACCCCAATTGCCTCTACAACCTAAACTGTGAGCCGTCTTTACATTTCCCCCTGTTTGTGTTGTAACTTGTTCGAGTCCCTGTTTACATGCCCGTTTTATAAAATATCAGAGAGAGTTCATCCGTAACATTCATTTGAGGTAAGGTTAGCCCACTGTTCTTCATAGCTACACTCACCATGTCTGTACCTTCCTCTGAATTAAACACTGAGCCTGAAAGCATTCGTTAGTTTCATTTGACAAAGCATTCAAGTCCAGTTCCCAATTATAAGACTGCCTGTCGGCCTGCGACCCTGCAGAAGAGCTTCTTGGCCTGCCGAAAAATGAGCTAGTCGAAGGTCCAGAGCCGAGCTCCCTGGAGGGACACCCCTCTCCGGGTAAGTCTGTACGAAAGACCTGTCTCCTGTAACTGTTCTGGCCCACCCTTCCTCCTCTCCTTCTCCCGCATTGCTACATCCAGTCAAATCCTATATCATTACAATGTTCTTTTAATCTAATTAAGAAAGTCTTTCCCCTCTGTTCGATATAGGTAACGTTACAGAACAGACTAATCACAACTGAAACTTTGAAACTGGATTTGTACGCAATATTAAAAAAAAACCAAATGCTTGCAGAATTCAACGAAGAAACATTATTAAATTTGATTAACATTAAATAACAAAAATGTTCCTATTTAATTTTAAATATACCTTCATCAACCTCGCTTTTAATGCCTTTCATATTTCGGTCAATCTAGGTATTACGACACATTTGCTTCAAGGATATCATTTTGCCCACATTTATACTGATCAGATGTCTCGTATCCTTTATGTGAAGTATTTTAGAAACGCAAATATAATTTCAGTGCAAGTATTGGGCTCAAATAGATCACTCCGTTAGTACCATATTTCGACTAGTACAACTTTGCGTGAAGTTCATATAATGTATAATAATGATGTAGTCAGTACGCATACGAGTACAAGTTTCACATAGACAAGCCAGAAATTACCATGAAATGATGTTGTCAATGTTTAAAGCTAAGCCCCTGAGCACCACGCGCAAATTATGAACTTCTCGAACCTTAAACTTTCGGCGGGGCTGGGGCCCGTACCTCGCCTTCTGCGATAGTTCAACACCCCATAACCGAGCACCCCCCTTATCTACGCACACAGATCCGGGAATAACAAAGGACGGCATCATTTAAAGATTACCTATAATTTTTTAAGGTTTTTTTTGTTAATACATTTATTCGGCGATTCTTATCATAAAAATAATATTATTAAATTAATATTATAACGGTTTGTTCTACTCACCCCGTTCATTAAGTATATTAATAAATTCATTCATGAAGATCCTTATTCAAAGAAAAAGATTGATGATCTCTAAGAGACTACACTTGCTACTTCAGTCTTCGTTTGACAGCACCACAGCACAGGCTGTTCCACAGCACAACAACCATTTCGAGGCAACCGTGGACATTTAAAGAATACCTTCATATCAGTATATAGTATTCTGGTTATAGTCAGGTTGCTTATTTAAATTGGTTATTTAACATAACGTGACGCCCATTTAATTTTAGAAACCATATTTTCATTTTACAGTCACATTAATATATTTTATAACTACCTTCATTTTGATAATTAAGTATGTACAAATTTATCTTGGAGATTTTTAATTTAATAAAAGTCTTAAGGGTAGTTAATGTAACATTCGTTAGCCAATCATGCCATGAACAATAAAACATTGCATTACTGAATCACTATTTTATTTTAATCATCAGCTAGTAAAATGCACTATTACAATATTCGTTTGCTTATATATCCCTCTACTGTTAATATTAAAATAATTGTATTTTAAACATAACAAACCATATGTTGTTTTAAATATAGCAGTTTGGGAGGCTATAGGTTCAGGTGCCCGGGGAACTATTCATTGGATATCCAATACTTCCCGGGGAGGTTTTCTACGTTTGGTGACTTACCAGGGGTGAACGGGATAATGGGGTGAGGTTTGTTCAGGTTGATAGCTGATGTGTCTTCCCACCAACTGCGTGGCAGGTCGGATCGGGAGAGACCGGTACAGGAACCCCTGACCCCCTTTGACCCCTCCTGCCAGACTCTCTAGACCCATCGCCCTGGACTGCAGTAGAAGGAACTCCTCATCCTTCCTTTTATTACAAAAACCATCCATACAGGAACCTCGAAGATGACACAGGCCGTGAGTGAGATTATTTTCCCCAGGGCCTCGAACATAGAGATATTGTTAAAAAAAAGTCGTGTGCCGGTGACTTGGTATCTTTTGGTTCTCTAGTCCCGGGATAGCCAATCAAAATACAGAAAATCTCTCTTGTAATACTGCCTGCATTGAATATTGCCATTCCATTTTATCAAATTTAAATGATGGTGGAATAAATTTTTATATTAGAAATTTAAGGAACGAGTGACAGACTTTTCGATGTTGAAACATAACCGCATAGCATTGTTTGTGTACTTCTATATTCTATGTAGTTATTATAATATATTTTTAGATATGGGCTTACTCTCTCTTTTAGATCAGAACTTTCTTTTTTCAAATACCAACATTTTTTAAAACTAGAGTCTCATCTGCCCCAAGCCGGTGAAACTGTAGCATCCTCAATTATGAGGGGTATGTTATGAGGGTGGGGGTAGTGGGAGGGGTTGACAATGTCTGTCTTTTCGGATCGGTGACTAAGCATGCCTGATTCCGTTTCCAAATTTCCAGCCCGCAACATTTTGAATCTGAACGTTCTATTTTAACTTAATTAATGAGTTTTTAAAATATTTCTTCAGATTGCTATCATTCCCTTTCATCCAATTTTCCTTAAACAAAGGATATTCATTTAAAAATGCGATATTGCCTTACAAAATAATTTAGTCACACTTAAATAAGATTTTCCCCATAATTGTACAACATTTCTATGGGCTAACCTCAATACAACACGCCATGTTAAATGTTTTCGATACTAATTTAAAAAGGTTTCGGCAACAGTTTTATATATTGGATTTCATCCAAACTACTCTCCAAACCTTCCCGGCACTAATAAGAAAAAACTGTAATATTTTCAGCGATATCGGTTGAGAATTTTTCGAGAAAATCGAGGACAATCGATGGTTAAAGGAAGAAAAATGAAGGACTTCTTTAAAAATGATTTTCCAAAACACGCAATTGATGGTTGGTATTTATAAAACGGTAGCAAATGCTGGACTACGGAAGCCACCTTATTTGCATTCTAGTAGCAGTCTCCATGCTATTCTCACCTGCTCTGTTTCCCACATATTTGGACGGAATAGTTTATGAGCTCCATAACTTAACACCTTCGCTGCCGCCGCTACACGGGAGGCTGATTCATTGACTTAATTTACAGTGGCCCCACTGTGTTTTCTTTGCCGTGGGGGGATTTAGAGGGTTAATTAAAACGGAGAAAGAGTGGTAGAAGCGAAAACAAGATTAAAAATAACCAACTGAAAATAACAAGGGTAACTTAACTTGATAAAGCTCGTTTCTGTTTCATTTGCGGAGGTTTGATTAAGGCCGTCATTAATGTTCTTGAAAGGGTTAATATTTTTTTGGTGTGACTCCAAAGAGAAGTCCTGTAGCCCAGAGATAGTGTGATAATGTCACGGGAGGTTGTATATGTAATAAAAATGATAATAATATTAATGTTTTATTATTTTCTTTTTTTATAACAAAATAACAAATAACGATATCTTCACTGGAATTTCCCGTGCTGAGGATTTCGCTTACAAAATAATAAATTGATGTGCTTGATGAAAAAATTAAAAATAAGTCTAAGGTGAGGTGTTTTAAGCGCAGTTTAGTGGTTTCAGTGCTAGTCTGTATTTGGTGTTAATATATTTTCTATTTCAGATCTCCCTATAACTCCCTGTAACGCATGTTTTATTTGATTTTTAAATTTATTATGGTTGTTGTGATTTCTAAAGGGTAATGGGATATTGCTTGTAGAATTTAGTACAGTAGTATAAGAAGTTTAAAAAGTTGTTACGTAACACAATTAAGAGAATCTAGTCGTTGGAAGAATAATCTAGCCGCTGGTTGCTAAACGTTGCGCTCCAACCAATAACGGCACGTTTCCGGCCAACCATCGTTGTTTTTAACCAATGAAACAGATACGGGACATAGCTTCCGGCCGCCATCACGGCGTGGGCTCGTCATGCGATCGCCCGCCAGCCGCCATTACGATTCAAGACACAGATCTCAGCAGTCGTCCAGCGAGGAGCATGGCGCCCCGTCAGGCGCCGGCCCCCCTGTGTAGTTAACTGGCATTATTGCCGCTATTGCATCAGTACATTATAAACGCCTTGCTATTATCTGCATTGTACCTAAATATTAAAGCCAGTGACCAGTGCAAAAACTCGTTGCATCCCGCCTGCCATTGTACGTGTGAAATCCAGAGTCCCTAGTCTGCACATTTTTAGACTGAAGGAATCGTGACTACTGTCGCCGACCGCTCATGTAAGCAGAATTAATTCAGCCTCTTTTATATGCTGTAATAACTTGCCCTTCGAATAACATGTCCGGTTTGAGATTCATCATAGAGAGATTATCAGGAATCAGATTAGATTAGGATCAGCCCTAGATTCGAAACCCCGTATGCAATTACCTGTAAATTTTGTCCTGTAAATAAACCCTGACTAGAAAGCACGCATCTATCATTCGAGTAGTCAGTTACCTTTCACGATATAAGGCTGCGGCCGACCATACGACTTTAAAATAAGAGATGAGATGCCTTTACCAGCTGAGCTAACCATGGTGGAACCTGAGATCAGCCTTGCTTCTGGCCTCTAGGTGAGTTAAACTGCCTTCCTTTCTAATCACTGGCGGCCAACGTGGATCTTACTCCTTCTAGTCCTAGATCTAGTCCTTCTTCCCCCTTTCTTATCACTGACGCCAACGTCGATGGTTCTTAACTCTGACGCTCCTTCGTGGGGCCTTCTTAACAAAGTATAGATTAAAAATGTGATTGGAGGTTATTCATAACATCGACAAGTGGGTCATGGATACCAAAAAAGTATAAGAATAGTGTAAGAAGTTAAGATTTTAAATAGTGATTGAAAAGTATTCATAACATCGACAAGTGGGTCATGGAAACCAAAAAAAGTAAAACGACATTTTCATTTGCCTCAGACTAAAAAAAACATTTCACTGCTTTTTGATATTGAACCTAGATGTTTTAAAAGCAACAGAGTTTTTTTAAATTTAAATCATTTACATCTTCATAGAAAACATAAACTATTTAATTATTAATTAAATAATTAAAAATATTCAATACTTTGTTTACACCACTTTTATAAAAATAAATAAATATCTCTACATGTTTCGATAGCAATGCTATCATCCTCAGGAATATATGAATACATGTAGAGATATTTATTTATTTTCATAAAAGTGGTGTAAACAAAGTGCATTTTTAATTATTTAATTAATAATGACGCCACAAAGTTACCAATCGTTTGAAGAAATTATTTAATTATTGTTTTAATGATTTGTCCCATTCTGTTATATGTAAGCATATAACAGAATCGAAATGACAATCTAGTCTCCTTTAATGGAAGCAATCTTCCCAACAAGCCCTCCATTGATATGCTTGGTGTAACCTTAAGTGACCAGCTCAGGTATGGGGGCTCCATCGAAACCCGAGTAAAGTTAGCCTCTCAGAAGCTGGGCGTATTGTACAGAGCCCGCAGATACTTTAATAGTACACAACTGCTGACCCTGTACAAATCGCAAGTGCGCCCCATTGTAGAATTTGGCAGCCACCTCTGGTCGGGAGTCCCAAAATATCTGAAAAAAAACCTTGACTCTGTGCAGAAACGGGCGGTCCGTTTGATAGATTCGCCTATCTTAACAAATGGGTTGCAATCTTTGGAGCACAGACGTCGGGTGGGAATGCTGTCCTTGTTCTACCGGTATTTTAATGGAAGATGCTCCGAGGAACTAGCGTCATTGATCCCTTCGGCACCGGTGCATAGTCGGGAAACACGCCAAACGCGCGCCCAACATTTGCACACGGTTGACATTTGTCACATGAGAACGGGTCGCTTCTACGACTCGTTCTTGTGTTCAACAGCTCGGCTGTGGAATGATCTGCCGGCCTCTGTGTTTCCTCCATCCTATAACATGGGTCTCTTCAAGACCCAAGTTCACTCCTTCCTATCCTCTAAAAGATCCTCCACACAGCATCCCCAAAGATGATATAGGCCTTGAGGGAAATTATTTCCTCCTTGGTCTCCTGTGTGGAGTTACTGTAAAAAAAATATATATCTCTTTCTCAATGTTCCTTTATTTCGTTTAATATTTTTTCTCCTTCCTTTTGTATATCCCAACTATATATATGCTCAATTTTTGTATTTATGTTTAGTTTTACGATTTACATTGATGAAGCTTGAGATAAGCGAAACCAGTTGTGGATAATTTAAAAAATAGTTTGGTTGTTTAAAACAAACTGTTTGTTTGATTCAATAAATACTTTACTTTAAAGTGTCTTTTTATTTATTATTATGACAGCTGTTTCGTTATTTAAAACTATTTTAAAACTGTGACATTCATACGATTTTATTTGACTTTACCAAATTATTTTTTTTGTTATTTGTAATCAATTATTAATATTTTCGGGAAAAAACCAACTCGCTTTAAAATCATTTGTGATCATTGGAATTCTTTATTCAGTGGGGCATTTGCCATAAAAATCTATTCCCCCCCTTTAATTATGGCAGGTTTATTTTAACTGTTCTACTATTAATTGAATAATACTAGAATCAAATACAATTTATTATTGTTCCAGTTATGTAAATGAAATAAAAAGTGTTTAGTAAATCTCTGAATTATTTTAAGGAATTGTATTGTTTAGATTTCTTGAAAATACTAAGAAGTGAAGGATGGATATTTTTTTTTAATTAGCGTTATATTTAGATCATTGTCGTTTTTTTATTCTCTATTTGTTCCAGTAAATTTAATTTAAAACCTTTTCTTTTTATATGTAAAGGTTAAGGCTCGTTGTTATCAGGCGGGACATTCTCTAATATATTATCTGATATGCTCTTTGAATTAAGTTGATAAGTCTTGACGTCTGTCTGATATAAGTGGTGTTACAGTTGGTTAGATCATATTTTAATCCATAGTATACGCCAGTATTTTTAACTGTAGAATTTCTACGTCTTGAGTTTTTGAAGCAAGTTCCTGTATTTTCCTGTAAAGCTATATTTAAACTGTTTTTTTTTTAATTAAAAAAAACCTTTAATAATAATAAAAGTAATAATAATAATTCGATGATTTGTATAGCGCCGTTTTTGTGAAAAATTACCTCAAGGGCGCTAGATACAATTTTACAATCGCAAAGATACAATTTTTTACAACAGATTTGTGTTATTAATTAATTGTAGCCAACAAGTGAGTGAGCATAGTTCAATTCACAGAATGTATAAGCATTTAGCATCGATTGAAAACACCAGTGATTCTTAGTAAAAAAAATAATGTGTTGAATGGATATAAAACATTTTTTTAAGGTCCTAAAATTTTCTGAAATTGTCACAAGAAAGGTATACCAATTAGAGCCAGGTTATAAAACTAAGTATCTTTACCAATTTTTTTATAGTGACAGTTGTTCGAGAAGTTAAGCATCTCTGTGCATGTGCGAAATTTAAATAATTATTAGACATACAGTGGTAGATATGAAATTAATAAGAAACGAGCAAAGAAATAATGAGGTTAGTTAGAAGTTAAAAAAGTCTATCCGTGGCGTTGAGTAATTGCTAAAAGAGATGTATATTTTCTTTAATTATCATGAGACAAGACCAAATCCAGACAAGTTCGACTATATGAATGTTTCAATAATTTATTATCCGAGGTCAACGGTTTGCGACTGATTAAAACATATGATTGATTGCTGCTAAGCTCAAACATGCAAAATGTTGAAAACAACACACATAATAAATGCGAAATAAGACAAAATTATATTTGAATTGATACCTTTTCCATCAGATTTTCCCAGTATCAATTACGGTTATTTTAATGAATACTGTTATGTGAAACGGGGAAGGGTCTTATAAAATAATAGATTTTATAGATATGAAAACAAATATAAATTGGTTGCATGAAACGGAAAAATTTCAGAGAGAAGTATTCCATACTATTAACTACATACAAGACAAATAATAATTTTATCATCACTTTGCATCGGAAAATGATAATACTGTATGGAATTCCTGGTTTATTGGTTTCAAATAGAAATAATAAATTAAAATAGTTAGTACGGCAGATGCGAGTAGTATAGCGACATTGCAATATATTAATTGTTTTTGTGTTTAATTCGTAGAACTCCATTTAATTTTTTTTTAAATTTAATGTCAATCAAATTTAATAATGTTATTATTAAGTTCTGCAAGTATTTTTAGTTGTTATTATTGTGACAGCTGTTTCGGCGTTTAAGGCCATTTTCAAACTGTGGTTAATCCACATTGCGACGACTTATTTATATGATTTAATTTACACCCACTTCTTTAAAAAATTGGATGGATGGGTAATGATTTATTATCCGATTTAGTTAGAAAGCAACTAAACTTCTGAACTCTGTGAGGTTTTCACATTTATAATGTGTTTTTACTCGTATTTAACTGACAATGTTTTCTTAATTGATTTATTTAAATGTGTTGTATTGTTTTGATAATGTGAACATACTGAGAAGCAGTGAGTATATAATTTTCCTTACTCTATTAATTAATGTTATATTAGGGTCATTAGTTCGTTTGTTAATTTCTAATTGCTTAAGTAAATTTAATCATAGACCCTTTCTTTCTATAAGTAAGGGTTTAGGTTTGTTGTCAAGCGGTACGTGATTATTTACTAAAAGATGTTCTGCGAATTTTGAAGAAGTGCTTTTATTTTTATAACATCTTATATATGTTCTTTGAATCCATCCAAATTTCCAAATTTTTAAAAGAGTGGGGGTAAATTAAATCATATAGATAAGTCGTCGCAATGTGGATTAACCACAATTTGAAAGTGGCCTTAAACGCCGAAACAGCTGTCACAATAATAACAACTAAAAACACTTGCAGAACTTAATAATAACATTATTAAATTAGATTTACATTAAATTAAAAAAAAATAAAAAAAAACATTGCAATATCACTGGCGAAGCAAGCATAAAGATCAAACATTAGTTGCCAAATTAATAATTGCATTTGAAAGTTTGCATACCCATTGCCCAGAGTGGAAGACACTTTTATTATTTCTCTGGTGAAAGATTTATTCAGAATAAATAGAAACCTTATAAGAAACTTCTTAACATTGTAACTTTTTTACACTTATTTGTTTTCGACTTCGACTTATTTAATTTCCACTTATTTATTTAATAGTATCTAATATATGAATGTAAATAGGAAACACATAATAAAATACTGTGATTAAATGTAACTGGAAATTTTGTCGCAGACATCCAAGCAGAACTGTAAGAAGGATATTACCCTGATGTGTACCTATTATAACATAATAAAATATTTTAAAGACCCATTAAAATGTACCTGGTTACCCGTGTAACTACAGGACAAAAGCTGCTATAAAATTAATTTTAAAGTAGTTTTTGAAAACCTAATATTAAACAGCCATAAATAAAAACAATATTAGAAAGCTACGTGTCTCATTTCTGACAACGATGCTATATATACTATAGAGTTAGTTTTAATTGAGCCTGTTTGACGATGCCCGTTATAGGATGAAACCGATCTGCTCGAAAATAAATAAGTGGAAAAAACTTACAAAGTTTAAAAAAAAATTAATTTAAATGGAATTCCACCATAGACCAACAGTTTCAAAATTATATTACTATATTTAAAAAAAAAAAATTTATCTCTTTGGTTATTTTTGCCGTATTTGTATTGAACGGAAAAATTCTAAAGATACAAATTTTCTGTTTTATTTTGCACCGAATGTACGTGTTAGATTGATTTAATTTTTATATTTTTTGCTTTTCATACTTTTGTCAATTTTATATGCTTCACAGCTGTAATTAAAGGCGAATGTTTTTCATTGTTTTACATTTATTTTACATACATTTAATTATATAAGGGGATGTTAATGAGTCTTGCCATTGAATAGTAAGCTGATAATTTATGTCATTAAAGAAGATAATATTAACACATCCCAAATGAACCACGAAACCGAAAAAACAACAGAAATTAAAAAGATTTCAGTCGCATCTGGGACTCGAACCCAGGACCTCTACCTATCCGAGGTAACCGCTTATCCAACTTAGCTAATGAGACCAGTTCAATTTACGCCATTTACACCAATATCATACTTCATGTTCAAGAATTGTTAATATTATCCTCCATTTTTATAAATCCCATATTATTGGCTGCTATCCTTATGATGATTGCAAAGTTTCATCCAAAAGTCAATTGGTATCTGGATAGAGTCTCGGATATACCTACCCGATATTTATTTATATGAGACATCTATTGACTTATTTTACAAGTCTGGAAAGAAATATTAAATTTATTTTTTATAACTTATTGAAGTTTGTAAACCTCATTGTAATATTTTAATCATTGAAGAAGATAATATTAACACATCCCAAATGAACCACGAAACCGGAAAAACAACTGAAATTAAAAAGATTTCAGTCGCATCTGGGACTCGAACCCAGGACCTCTACCTATCCGGGGTAACGGCTTAACCGACTTAGCCAATGAGACCAGTTCAATTTACGCCATTTACACCAATATCATACTTCATGTTCAAGAATTGTTAATATTATCCTCCATTTTTATAAATCCCATATTATTGGCTGCTATCTTTATGATGATTGCAAAGTTTCATCCAGAAGTCAATTCGTATCTGGATAGAGTCTCGGATATACCTACCCGATTTTTATTTATATGAGACATCTATTGACTTATTTTACAAGTCTGGAAAGAAATATTAAATTTATTTTTTATAACTTATTGAAGTTTGTAAACCTCATTGTAATATTTTAATCATTGAAGAAGATAATATTAACACATCCCAAATGAACCACGAAACCGAAAAAACAACAGAAATTAAAAAGATTTCAGTCGCATCTGGGACTCAAACCCAGGACCTCTACCTATCTGGGGTAACCGCTTAACCAACTTAGCCAATGAGACCAGTTCAATTTACGCCATTTACACCGATACCATACTTCATGTTCAAGATTGGATACATATTTTTGTTTTACAATAACTCCACACAGGGGGTCGTGAAGGAAATAATTTCCCTCAAGGCTTACGAGGACAGGAAGGAGTTACCCTGGGTTTTAAAGAGACACATATTATAGGAGGAAGGAAACTGAGCTGTTGATTACAAGAATGAGTAAAAAAAGCGACCCATTTTTATGTAGCAAATAACAACCATGTGCATGCGTTTCCCGATTGTGACACGGTGCCGAATGGTCAATGATGCTAGTTAGTGTAGGCGGAACGGTACCAGGATTAAATTATTTAGTGGATCTGAGATAGAAAAATATTTTTTCACATAATCACAGATAAATGGAATTCCACAATGAATTAATCGTTTCAGAAATAGAAACAAAGATTTTTATAAATGAATAGCTGATGTGTACCCGGCCTTGCTCGAGATTTTTTTGGAAATAAAGTTATGAAGTTGTGAATTTCTGCTTGTCGTTTGGGTACCATAATTGATTTTACAATGAAAGCAAAGCCTGGTGATGTCTATTACTATCTCTAAACAAAGAAAGAAAAAATCGTATGAAAATTTTATTACGTTCCAAGCATTTATTTTTTTCAAAATATGTCTAAATAATAAAGTTGAACAAATCTATTTCTCTGGAATATATAATCTGTGGCTAACCAGAGTGGCATATCTATTGGCTAAACTAAATACAATATGGCGGGTTCAAAGTTTTTCATACTAATTTTAACGTTATTGCAACAGTTTTACATATCGGATTTAATTCAAACTATTCTCGAAACTTTTCCGGCACTAATAAGAAACTGTGGTATTTTCAGCAAAACCGGTCAAATAATTTTTGAGAAAATCGAGGACAGAGAGACCGACAAACATTCATTTTAATAAATACAGAAGAGTGTCCGATTTTGATTTGAACTTTGTTCCATCAAAAAATCACCATGGCGGTACTGCCACTCTGTAACGTGTCTCAAATATACAAATGCTATGTTCTCTAAGCCAATACTTCAAGTCAGTGACGTATCACAGTAGTGCCACAATAGTGTTTAATTTTCAAAGATACATTTTAAGCTGTCGGTATATTATTCATGTACCAAAAACAACAGACAAACCCTAGAATATAACACCGATAGGGCTCGCGGGACCTTGAAATCTACCCTTATATTAAATCCAAGATCTCATCCGACCCTACTTAGTAACGAGAGGCCTAAGGGCTGTGCCCAGTGCCCACCCCCATCTCCTAAACTAGTCTCGAGCATTCACAATTTCGGGAAATCGACGGCTGTGTAATCGAATTCAACTTAAGATGTCTCAAAATGAGAACTTTAAAATTTAGTTTTTTTAAAGGAATGACAATTTTATTCTATTTTTGTAATAGTGTGTCCTTGACGGAATGCAGTAGAATATATTAAGCCCCGTGAAATACATTTATTTCTAGTAATAAAAACACTTATTTTAAGACCGTATAACGCGATCGGTCAGTGGCTGAGTTGGTATCGCATCTAGGTTCAACTTAGACGTCAGGAGTTCAATTCCTCAACTGGCTAAGTCCTCCATCATGACACAAGCAACATTTTCTACCTTATGTCATGGTAGAAAGAGATTTAAAAATATTATCAGGTTATTCGTAACCCGGGAATTTTCGTCTTTCTTTCTTTGGAAAAAAAGGGGTGTTCCGAAAAGATTGCAAGTTCAGTGTTAGCGTAATGTAAATGCGTTTCGTACGAATTGGTTTGAACAGAGAGGAGTGTCAGGACATGGTACAATACATTATTTTCGAAAACCAACTGAATGCGACCGAAATGTTGAAATATGAACAATTCAAAAAGCACTCCCTGAACATGATAAATGTTATATTGTACCATTAATGTACCGTAATGTGGGTCGACTTTGGCCCCAAGGGTATACTTTACCCCAAAATCAAAAAAGATTGAATATGCGTCCTCATTCCTGTATAGACATTACTTTAATATCCAATCAATAGATGGTACTACTGACACTATATAGGGAACATTTGACCGAACTAGATGCTATTTTACAGAAGCTAGAATCTAGGTGAAGACAGCCGCAAGTCATTTTTGATAAAAAAAGTTTCTTTACTAAATCTGTTTGCATCCACTGCGTGTTATCTTCCACTTAAACAGGTATGTTAACACTTTTTACCTGCAGAATATGTTGATGATATGATGGCATGCGATATTTTTGTGTTAAAACTTTAAACTAAATTTTAAATATTTTTTTATCACGATGTTGTGTTTTTGGTAGAATTGGGAATTCTTTGGCAAAATATAGGCCCGTGGCAATAATGTATCTTCACACGTAAAATGAGATATTTTGATATTTTGAAAAATCGTTATTTTGTTATAGAGGAATTAAATTTAAAAAAAAAAAGGTTATCAATATTTAATTTTATAGTTAAAATGCCCAGAAATTAGGTTAGGCTCATAGGAGTTCGTAAATATGAAAATTACACCAACGAAAAGTTGAAAGATAGTTTAAATGCTAATAATGATGCCACAAAGTCCCCAATCGTTTGAAGAAATTGTAAAAACGTAAAAATTCAAAACTTAATAATAGTTGCATATGCGAATTAAAATGAAACCACGCCGACTATAATGCTAACTTCATCAGGCAGACGGGAAGAGCTTTCTCAACTAGATTCAAAGAATATATTCAATTTTATATTTACAAAAGCACCTTCTTAAAATTTGCAGAACAACTCTTAGTGAATAATCACGTCCCACTTGACAACGACAAGCCTAAACCCTTACATAGGAAAAAGGGTCTAAGATTAAATTTACTTGAACAATTAGAAAGTAATAAAGATCGATTCTGATATAACATTAATTAATATACTAAGGTAAATTATTTATTCCCCACTTCACAGTATGTTTGCACTACCAAAACAATGTAACGCATTTAAATAAAACAATTAAGAACACATTGTCATTTAAATACTGCGAAAACACATTATTTTTATTTATTTATTAATTCATTTTTTGATACACACATTCACACAAATAAGGTACAATGGTTATAAACATTTTTTTTAAACATTAAATTATAAATACATCTGAACATATTTACATAAACCTATGTGTAATGTATATAATGCAAAATATCCCACATATACCTGGTATCAGTTAGTGGCAGTATATTAGTATATTTGTATTAATACATGGATGTTGAAGGTAAGTTAAATAAAAAAAAATATATAAGTTAAATAAGAAAAACAAATCGAAAAAAAGAAAAGAAAATTGGAAAAATATAAAATTATACCCGGAAAAGATTGATATATATGGTTTTAATCCTGTTTTTTTATTTATTTCATTTTTGTATGTGTTTAAAGATGATATGTTTGGACACTTACATTCTGTAGATAGTAAATTATACATTTTAGGAGCAATTAAAAAAATATGTCTCTGCGCAAACCTAGTTCTACACAAAGGTACTTCAAGTTCGTTATTTATTCTAATAATAATAATAATTGGACAAGGGCGCTGTAAATACAAAATACCCATCCAAACCGAATGATTTAATTTTTTAAATAAAGGTTTAGTAAATGTCTAGTACGGATGAGAAGTATTTGATGTATTTTTTTTTTCATTAGTTTATAGGACTTGGAAATTATTTGCAGGTTTATTTTTATTTTTTAATTTATCATATTTGCTATGTTAATGTGAATACGTAAATAAAAATATATTTTTTTTTAAAACGCTTTATTCGGGTCGATATTTTAAATTATGTACGGGAAATATGTGTCCCAACATAAATTGGTCGTTTTTAATTTAATTTTTAGTCCATCATAATGCTTATTTAACTATATATATACTTTTAATTTATTTTATATTTCATTATATTTTCAAAGTAGCGGGGGTAAAACTTTTTTTTTTAATTACCGTTAGCCCCCAAATAATTGTTAAAGGTGCCTCTAAAATCGCCAAAAATCAATTCTTTAGTGGCCTATATATCATAATGTAAAAGAAAAAAAAATACTTCTAATCCGTACTAGATATTTACCATACTTTTTGATGAAAAAAAAAGATCAGGTTTAGGTGAGTATTTTGGTCGTAAATCCAAAATTAAGTTTTTTTATGAAACAGGCCGCGCAGCTGTTCACCTTTATAAATAAAATGTTGTTTTGTAACAAATATATCAAATTAATAAAATTTCTTAAAATAAATTGTTATCTTTTTATTTTTTAACATGCTATGTTAATTTTTTTTTGTCAAATTTTAAATTTTATGTGAGTAATTGATTGAATACATTGGATTACTGAGTTTGCTTTACTTGTTAAAAGAGATAATATTGCCTGAAAAAATAAATTGGGCCAAATAATCCCCTCACAAGAAAAAACATTGGCCAAACTAAAAATATTTATTAAAAAATTCTTCCACTCCGGAAACAGATAATAGATTTAGTCAAAACGTTTTATTCCAAATTAGAATCGATCTCGAATACCTCCATCTCCAACCTTGGCCGCTGGACTCCAGCACCGTCCTTCTCCATCTCCACCCAAATTCCGTCTTACACCTTCCATTACTTTGGTGACCGGACGTAAACATAAGATTGCTAGTGCTGCTAGCACATAAAACACAGTTTACAATTCGTTGAAATAAAAATAAATGAAATCCCCACGGTAGCAAAAGGCAGCCCGCTCACTGGGTAGAGAAGATTATCTCCACATTTATGCACCTCTAACCATAGTTGAAACAGGAAGAGGGAGAAATTTTCCCCAGCACTGTGCACAAAAATTTTACAGTACGATATATAAATGCATTAACTTTCTTTTTTATTTGTATGAAAAAGACATGTGACTTACCCGCTCAGATATTTTAATAAAACAGAAATAACAATGCTTTTATTTAATAAAATAGGCCGCACACTGAGCGAATCGCAAAAAAAGGTTGAACATTTCATTTTATGCGATTGTAAAATTTTATTTGCGTATTGAATACATTCTGGTTGTTAAAAATAAATTGGGTGCTTTCGGTCCGATGGGTTCGTTCCCCGACAGCTAAGCATATAATGATTTCAATGAGGATTATAATAAATATGAAAATAAAGTATTGGTCACGAGAATGACAATATTATAAGTGATACTTCGTAATATTTACCAGGTATTATTTAAGTGTATTGAATGTCATAAATTTTTTAAAGAAAACTATCAATTTTTTCACCCAAAAAAAGAACCAGACGTTTTTTATTCTTATCCACAAGAAAATGTATAATGAATAATATTACATTTTATACAAGTGCAAATTATTCCTCGTTTCCAGAAATTTTGACTTTGAATCTATTTGTTTCTTTTCGGGGAATGAAGGGATGATAATGTCCCGAATCACTTTCTTCGACTTTAATATACTAAAGTAACGTATCCAGTGTTTTATTTGATTGTTAAATTTATTATGGCTGTTGTGATTTTTAAAGGATAGTGGGATTTTATTATAGAGTTTAGTACCAAAGTATAAGAATTTTTTTGTCCAAATGTTGTGTTTGTGGTTCCATATTGTATGTGTTTTTGACTCTTTTGTTTCTAATATGTATGATTGCTGTTATTTCATTTTTTTGTGTTTATGAATATAGTATAATGAGAATAAATGTGAAGAATAAGTAAAACAAGGGCAGTTAATGAGGTGGTGTGCAACTGCTGTAATTTTTTTTACATGAATACCCCACAAGAGTCCCAACTGCTCCCAACCGTCTGGAGCCAGTGAGACTATGGCATCCCCAATTGGGGAATGTTGTGAGGATGAAGGTATTGGGGAGGGAAGGAGAAGGGGAAGAGGAAGGTGCGAAAAATACCTGGCTATTCAGATCTGATCACTAAACATGGCTAAAAGCTATTTCAAGCAACGTTTCAATTCTGAATGGTGGTCTATCACCGGGGTGATACTGAAAGTATCTTCCACTCTGGAACGAGCGCAAATATTCTACATGGTATTTTTAAATGAAATAATTGTGAAAGAGTACAAATTAATTAAATGAAATTTAATTAATTTAAATTTATTCGCACGCCGGGATTTGAACCCGCGACCTTTGGATTCGTAGTCGAGAGGCTTACCCCTTGACCATGGAGGCCGTCTATTAGATTTTAATGTACATTCAAACCCTGCCATGTTAGGATGAAGGTTACTATTTTTTTAACAAAACTGTTGTTTATAATTTACAACTCACATCTTCGATTGCTTATCAGATTTATATAAACTTTCACAATAATCATGTCCAACGCTATCTCAGAAAAAAACATTTCACGATTTTGTATTCACTAAACATCTCTAAAAAACCACATAAAGGAAAAATAATCTAATCCATCTCGAGACGAGCATTAACTTGAAACTGCCAATTGTGATTGCTCCCTAAACGCAAACGTAGGAATTTAGTTGACGCTATGCACGAACAGAAATAGTACAGAGTACAGAGCAAATAGGAGCTAAGTACAATAGATTCCACGTACATACATCAGTACAGCAGTTGATACGTAAGGTCTCCCTGCGGATTTAGAAGCCTTCATACATTTTAGGACTATCGAGAAGCTCCCGGTTTCAGAGATTATGAATGAGGATGTAAAACGAAGCCTTGGGGCAATAGAGAGGCTTCTTGTTTACACTGATCACGTCCGGAGTTACCTCGGAATTAATATATTATTAGGAAGAACCGGTTTGGGGAGATTTAGAAGGAACAAAAGGAAATATAAGTTTATTAAATATTCTTTAACAAATTCACGAGTATTTAATAGTCATGAATTTTTAAGAACTTGTTTCAAATGACTACCAAAATCAAACATATTTGATAAAATCATATAATAATAATAAAGTAGGGGTTGGTGTCATATTGTCGTCAAAGCAGCTCGTAATAAAAATATATGCACTATTTTTACTTTTGATGCTGCCATTTCGTGGTATAATTCCATTACAAAGATTTGTGAAAACGATCTTTAAACTTCTTTTCACATTTATTTTTGACCTGACCGATTTCAGTTTATCACGACCATCTTCAGACTGGTATAATTTTTCCTTAAGCTACGGAATATATAGAATTTTTTTGGTATCAGGGATGTTAATAATAATATTTGGATTACTTCTATAGCGCCGTTTTCGTGAGAAAATCACCTCAACTATGATTTCAAATAATTTTTATTAATCAGTATTGCTATGATAAAAATATTTTGTATATATTAATATAATAACGTTATATATATTATACATTGTGACCGACGATAATATTAAAATGCATTTTATTTCAAGAAAATGTTTTTTTTACACTGAAACAGGTGATAATGTTATAATGGATATAAAAGCGGTTGCTCGGCACATGATTCTAATTGTGAATTGATGAATTGTAATGACAAAGTTACTATCTACTTCTTTAGTTTAGCTTTTGATTCTAGCGTACTTAGATTGTGTCTTTTCTTGCAGGTATGGAGATCCTTGATAATGGACAGTTTCAAATTCTTTTGAGACACTTTTCAGATTGTCTTTTGACCCGTATCACGAAATAATTATAAAATTGGTCCCCGTGAATTTTATACCTTTACCTATAAACCTTTCACCGCTTACATGTTTGATACAGAGTATCATAGTATTGTTAAAATCATTAATGTACAAATGTGTACTTCTTACTGTTTATTCTTTCTTAATACTTGACCATCAATGCATATTTTTTACCCTTTCCTTATTTGTTGTAAAATATCTTGATCTCTGTAATATATTAGTATAGAACTGTTATGAAGACTAGAGAAAATTAATAAATACTATCTGCATGGCCCCCGTGAAACACTAACCGTGTTTCATGAACACATGATGAGCAAAATACTACCCAACCTTCCTCACAGCACACGTGATTTGTAGATGGCATAGTTTTATCTTCTTCGATTAGTAAGGGGCAGTTGGAGATCTTGTGCAGTCTACACACAAAAAAAACACAAAAGCTGATAATACGCTTGTTGTTGGCTTAGTTCTTCGATACTCGAAATATTTAATTTCATTTGAAAAGTTTGTAAAATAAAAGCAAATTAAAAAATATATGTATCAAATATGATTTAATAAACACTCAAATAAAAAAAAAACTTTAATGGCGACTAATTTAAACACAGTTAAATACAAAACACAACTAAATTAAAATGAAACATGCCAACACAAGAATGCTATAATTTAAAGCCAGCTTCTGAAAGGAGCATTTTATTCAAGTTCATCTAAAACGTTTAGTTTGTTGCCGTTCTGAGCATTGACCATGAAAGGCCATAAAAGTAAATCACAGTGCCTTAAAGCGATGCTGAAGTATTGCTCTTCTATTTGGCGTGCTCGGCATTCCGTAAGCGTTTTGTGGAAAAAACTCCGAGAAAGTACGTTTTTGAAAAAAATAGTGTCCAACGCTTTTCGCAGAATTTCATCACACTAATGCAGTCAATACGAACGTGCTCCAAGGTGGCCGAGTTTGTAGTGGAATCCGAGAGTGGTGGCTAAACAAAATACTTTTCCTATTATTTTTAAAAATAAACATTGTGGGGAAGTAATTTTTGAAAATGTATCTGCTAATTTGATATTACATACTTAAATAGATAAATAAAAGTATTGAGGATAAAAAATAAAATTAAAATTCACACATATTCTTAAAAGCTTTTACTTATAATTATAATATAAAAACATACGTTTGTTTTAAACTTCTTCAATTTAATATATTGTTCGACAGGTTTCGGAAATACCCTTCATTTGTCAGTACAATATAAAAACAAAATCTACAAAATAATGATAGACATACACAAATATTTCGACGGTCCCAACGAACAATGTCGGATTTGCCAAATGGTATCTTCTTATTAGAGCTGTTTAAAGTTTCGTTTCTATGTGTTAGCGTTTCACGTCTACGTTTTTGAGGGAAAGAAATATGGTGAAGCTTATATATTTTGCATAAACTTCTATTTATTTTTTTATTTTTTTTATAAACAATAATTATTAGCCTGAAACACTCATCCAAATTGAAAAAAACCTTTCCGAGCAAAGATAAATGTCGCCGACAGGACACGAACCTGCACCCTTCTGATGTCCGGTCAGATGCTCTACCGTTGAGCTACGTCGGCTTATCGCAAACCCCCCAAGTTAATCAATATATACTAGTGTTTCATTCAATAATTACTGTTTTTATTATATTTTTTTCACCTGCACTATGCACAAAAATCTTGTCTTAAGTTTTTAAGAACTTTAGTTTATCAATTAATTTCTATTTATTTGTTTGGAAAAATAAATTATTGCAACTACTATAGCTCATATGCAATGTTACCAATTTATACATCCGACATTGTTCGTTTGAACCGTCGATTTAGATGTTGTAATGGGAGGCGACCAAAGAGAAACTAAGGAAGGGAACTTCCAGATCGGCTAATCAAAATATTAAATTGAAATGGTTTAAAACAAACGTGTGCGTTTATATTACAACTGTATATATTAAACCACAGTCGACGGTTCTTGTTCTTATTTGCACCAAATAAATGCAGGCGTGCCTCAAGGATCCGTGCTGTCACCGACGCTGTTTTTATTGCACATAAATGATCTCGTTCAATTCACACCAATACACTGTTAGGTCAATGACAGCACCGTTCACGGTGGTTTTTTTTCGACAAGCCTCCTTCCACTGTTAACGTCCGAATGGCTTGAGAAGCTTTTAGAATAAATGTTGACCACCACCCTGAGAAGGTTCGTGCCTGGGGCAGGGCTGACCTGGTCAGTTACAACGTCTTAAAAACCCAAGCGTGTCTAATCTCGGCAAAAAGGGTAGTCAATGACTATCTGGTGCAATTTGATGGGAGTACCCTTCCCAATAAAAGCTGTATTGACATGGTTGGGGTAAGTATTTCAGAGCAGCTCAAGTAACGGGATTCAATAGAATCCTGAGTAAAGCTGGCTTCCAAGATACTGGGCGTCTTGTATGGGGCTAGCAGATTTTTCAATAGTAACGAACTGCTAATGTTATAAACATCACAAGTAGGTCCAATAGTTGAATTCGGAAGTCACCTCTGGGCTGGAGCTCCCAAATACCTGATAAACCTGCTTGATTCTGTGCAAAGGGGGGCGGTTTGTCTGATTGACAATTCGTTGTTAACAGACTTACTGCATCTTTCTAGTTTTAATCCGGGCCTCTTCAAGGCCCGCATTAACAAATTCCTTCCTCCAACCTCCTCCTTAACCCCGCTTGTGTTGGGTGCCATATAAAAAAAAATAATTATAAAATAAACACTAATTAGTACTTGCTTAGTAGTTCTTGTTTATATTACTCGGTAGCGTAATAGTACTTGAAATATTCGTGTTATGATAAATTAAAATTAATTTAACAGCCGTGGTTGTTGATATAAATATTCGGAGGGTTTTCGTCTTACAATCATAGCTTGATAGTTAGGGTACTTAATGTTAATGAAATTTTGAAAATTTAAAAAAAAATGTTTTCAGTATTACACTCCCATAAAGCTAGCCTATTTTTCGCTGTAAAATTAAAATATAAACCTTTTTTCTAAACGCTCAATTGAAGTTTGCAATTTGAAAAGGCTTTTAATGATACGATTCATCAAACAGAAGTGGCTGTTTAAAACCTGCAAAAAATAATCATACAGATTCCATAAGTAATTCTCACCTTTCACTAATCACTTCAAATATGCTAGTGGCATAAAACTTAAGGAGGCTCCGATAGCAGCTTAATAACAAAATACAATTACTACCTAACAAATAGTAACCCTGACTTAATTTAAACGTGAAATAAAACATTGGATTATTATAATATATAGTTCCATTATTTCTAACTGTTCTAAAACACCTACACTGTCGTGTTTATTTTAATTTACAATCTATCTTTGTGTCTACGTATACATGCCATCCGTTTTTTAAACTCACTTTAACCTGAATTAAAATACTTCCAAAACATTATAAATTCAACCCAATCTCCATACACCTAAACAACATCTCATAATTTAACTTCCAAATGTTATTTTTGTTCTGGAGTTTTTTTTATTTCCTCTTTTCTTTCTCCATTTTTATTATTTTTTTCATTCACAAAATTAAACTTATATTAAATCTTTTGTTAAACATCAAGATGTTTTATCTCCATTTATTTTCCTTGTATAGTTTATGTACCCGGCAAATGAGACGGACATCATGAAAAATCCTTCAATTTAATTTCAAAATAAATAAAAAATAAAAAAAACGATTGTTCAACAATAACATTAATTTGTACATTAGACCCAAGAAAATGAATTAAAAAAAATATATTTAATTGTCGACAAATTTTCTTTTAAAATATACCCCCCTTTTTTCGATAAACATTAGCAAAATACGATACAAATAAAAAAAAAATAGAAAATAAGTAATAACAGTTTTTTTTATAAAACACGAAGACTGATATTTTTTATTTAAACAATATTTTATATTTTAGCCAACACCCTCAGATTCTTTGTCACCCTATACTTTAGAAGGCTGTGGAGCGGTTTCTGCTTCATTGATTCACCCCCAGGAGTGTAGTTGCGAACAATGGAAATGAGGTTTTAGTTTATTTTCTTTTTGGGTTCATCAATACAGATAAAACGATAATAGACACGCCGAAAAGGTGGATTTGGTGAAACGCAAGGTGTTTACATAAAGGTCCGTTCTAGTGGACAGATATGGTTAGTCATCGGTTATGAAGTTATTCATCGGTTTTAGACCAGACCGGTAGTGGTAGAGGTACTATGACATTAAAAAAATATGTTTTCTTATATCACTGTGGCTGAAAAAGAAATCAAATATTTTTTATTAGATATGGCGCGTTTGTCAAAATATTATACGGGAGTTATATCTGCCCAGAGCCAGTGTGACTATTAAAATAAAATAAATTAAATCGTTTTCATTCGGAAGAAAGTGGGCAGGATTATAGTCTAAAACAATACCACTTTAAATTATTAATACAAAAACAATAAATAACAACAATCACACAGATTAGAAAGACTATATCTCGGAGTCAAAAACACATCCAATAAGGAACCACAATCACAAAATTGTTTGGACAAAAAACTTCTTATGTAATGATACCAAACTCTACAACAAAATCCCACTCTCCTTCAAAAGTAACAACAATAAATAAATTTAAAAATCAAATAAACCACTGGATACGTTACATAGGGAAATATGAAATAGGAAATACATTATGTACTGGGTTCAAAGTCAAGGAGCTTACCAATCTATCGAGAAAGTCATTAATGTGATACTTTATTACCTACCTTCGAGAGACGATGCAAAGAATTCTTTTCTAAAATTTCACAATGTCTTTTGTTTACATAGTTGACTAATTTGTTTATCCTTTTGGTTCACCAACGATGTTATGGGTTGGGGAAAACATAACTGCAGAATCAAACTTGATTTAATTTTTTGATTTCTAGAGAAGATATAACAAATTTTTGACCAAGAAATTTGCAATATTTCTCTATAAAAGTATTTAACATTCCCCATCTACCAACAAAAAACCATTTCAAAATTAATCGACTTCAAAAGAAGTGTTAAGATTTGGATTATGGACACGGGAAGGAAGAATAGAGATGTGATGTTGCAACCGAACAGAGATTAAGAGGAACGGCTGCGGTGTCTGTTTCATACGTAACTTAATTTTCGAATTGAGGCAAAATACCGATCCAAAATGAATGATACATTTTTTAATTAAAGGTTTAGTAAATATCTAGTACGGACAAAAACTTTTCTTTTTTTATATTATGAAGTATATGCCATGGAAAAAAAATAATTTTCATAATTTTATAAACGACTAAGAAAATTGTTTGCCGGTTTATTGTATATTTTTTTAAATTATCGTACTTGTTATGTAAATATGATTACATAAATAAAAATATAAAAAATAAAACATTAAAAAGAAAAACGTTTTTTCGGATCAATATTGTGACGTGGGGCGCCAGAGTGAGGGCCCCCCCAAGTTGGCGCCAGTGCGAGGGCCAGGTGGGGCCCAGAGGGGGGAGATCACATAAGAAAAAAGAATTTATGGTCACCTGGCCAGCCGTTGGGACGGCCGACTCTCAATTCTCCTCGGATAGCTCAGTAGTATAAAGTAGTGACTCCGTCTTTATTTCGTGAATCGGCTTTCCGCCTCATATTTGGCCAAGGGAAACAAGGGGCTCTCATACCATTTAAATGAAAGAGTCCAGTTTTCAGTACAGGGTTTATTGAAAGAGGGAACACATTATATTTACATCAGAACATACGATTGATTTAACCTAAGCACACATCCTTACTATAGTACACTGAATCTCTCTAATAATAATAATAATAATAATAATTGGATTACTTGTATAGCGCCGTTTTTGTGAAAAATTACCTCAAGGGCGCTGTACAATTCTTAATTCCTATTCTTTATCTAATTATGCACAAACAGATACAGAAAAACATACTTACCTGGCAGGTCGCTTCGCATGAACACAGTTTTATTAGAAAATTAAAGTATAGAGATGATATTTTTACAGTTTCTATTTTATCCTCCTTTTCTATTTTTCTATTGATGTTACATTTATTAGAAGATTGGTGGCATAAGAAGAGTTGGCATTTATTTGAAATACTTTCAATTTTTAGGACTGGGAAGTGTTTATAAAATGACCTTAAAAAGCATAAGAAGCTTCAAATGGATATTAGCATTTTTATTTATTTTTTACACTTTTAGTTATTTACAGTGTTGCGGGCTGTGGACGCATTTGCGCACCGATCCATGAATTTTTTAAACTTTTTCTATAATTGACTTTAGGTGAGCATCCACCGGCTAGCCTAGCTATGCAATTTACGGGTGAATTTCTTCAGTTTATGGATATGATTGTGTGAAAAGATGAGTTTTAAGTTTAGTTCTGAATTCTGTCGAGTCTTTTTGCCAAAGGCAAGTCGCTCTGCCGTTTATACATACAACCTATCGGTACCAATGCCGGTCTTTCTCTGCCGAGCCAAACGGCGCGATGACGGGCGGAAGTGTAGCCCGGTGGCGGAACCTGGAACCGAAACCATAATAATCCTAGCGTATAAACGAGAGAGTAGAATACATCTTAATTGTAGTGAATTCGTTATGTAAAAATATTATTAATTATGTACGGCTAATTTATGTTCCCATGCAAATTGATTGTTTTAAATTTAATTTAAAGTCTACCATAATGCTTATTTAATTTTTTTTGGTAATTTTTTATTTCATATTTCATTATGTTTTCAAAGCAGAAGGGTTAAAACTTTTTTTAAATCACCTTTAGCCCTCAAATAATAGTTAAAGTTGCCTCTGAAATCGCGAAAAAACAATTCTTTAATGGCCTATATTTCATAATGTAACTCAAAAATAAATAAATTTCTTCTAATCCATACTAGATATTTATCCTTTTTCATGAAAAAAAAGACTATTAGTTTTAAGTGAGTATTTTGGCCTCAAATCAAAAATTAAATTTTGTATGAAACAGGCCGCGCAGCCGTCCCTTTTAACGCTCACCGTATATTTACTTCTAGATTTTAGAATTTTTGTTCATTTATTGCATTACAAGTTTCCTCTAGTAATATTTTAACATAATTACGAAAACTCACTTATAAAATTAACCAACTTATAACCAAACTTGACCTAATTTATGATACATACATAAAAACATGTAAAATGTGACGTTAGAACGGGGTACCACAGCAGGGTCACATTTTTAGCGAGTTTTGTAAAGCATTACGGAAAAAAAATGTATTATTAAATTAATTTAAAAATATACTTAGTATTTACCACTTTATAAATATACATTGATATCTACATGTTTCGAAAGTCATGATTTCATAGTCAGGAATATATATGGAAAGCATTGCTAGAAAACACAGGGATGCTTTCTATATATATTCCTGACGATGAAATCATCACTTTCAAAACATGAATATATCAATTTATATTTGTAAAGTGGTGGATACTATTATTTCATTTATTAAAAATGACGCCGCAAAAATGAATAACAATCGTTTGAAGAAATTATAAAAAAATATGAGTGGAGAGAAAAGATTTTTTTCTAATAATTAAAGAGGTGGGTTATCGGAGTTGAAATAAATAAGAGGTATTTTTTCTATACCGCCGGTTAGTGATTAAAATTATATTTTGTTAAAGTTTTTAACCCATTTTAAATATAGACGTGTTTTTAGATTTTCGTTAAAGATTATGAATTTGCTTTCTGACCTCCAACCGAAAGGAAGGTCATTCCAAGAATGTGAACCCTTTATATTAAAAGCGCTTATCAGCATTCATACAATAAGGTTCAACCAGTCTGTTCGACGTATCATTATTGACCGACCTAAGCGTGTCTTTGATAGTTATATCGATACTCTAAAGCACCATAGAAACAATGTAACGAGTTTAAAATGTGATCAAATAGAAATACATTTTCAGACAAAAAAAAAATTGTGCTAATTTCGTAAGATTGCCTAAGAACTTGCCTTATGTAGGTGTATCGTGAATTATTCATTTACGGATCACTGCGTCATATTTTGAATCTGATATATTTTACGATCTGAAATTTATTCAAAATTTATGTTTAATGGTGAATTAAGTGCGCTGTAAAGATATTATCTACAATTATTTAATATTTCTACCCGATAAATTTATGGCTCATTAATCGTGAAAACCTTATTTTTTAACATTTAATTTCTCCGATCGTCTGCAAAAAAAATCATAATCATGTTTTAATAATGCTTTTATGGTTTTTAAAATGAACCCCATTAAATAATTATTACTATCATAAATAAATCTGTTGGTTGGCATTTATGTTTTTTTCAAGTTTTATGACTTTGTTTATTTATTTCTAGACTTAATATAAAAAACGAAAGTAAGAAATGGAACTGGCAAATGGCTGTAATTTTTTTTTGTAACACAGACTCCGTCTTTTTACTATACACGTGAACAGTAACGAAGGTACAAAAATACATTTCAACCTAAAAGTTAATTAGAATGATATAAAATACACACATTTATAGAGTCTCTTGAAACCTTCAAGGTTTATGTTGAAAATATTAAGAGGGATGTTATTTAGCTGCATCATATCCCAGGCCAACACGTTTGTTCTATTAACGGCAGATCGTGGTGCTGCCCTGACACTAGTTGTTAGGCACAAAATAGCACTCCAGGAAGTAGGTATGAAATTTCTATCGAATTATGTATAATTTTGTAAGCTGTTACTGCAGGGGCCCCAATCCTTTTAGACTGGAGACTTTGGTTGCGCGTCTCGTAGACCAATTCTTGGTGTTGCATAAATTGCGGGTTTTTGTATACATTATTATTATTATTTCGTATATATAATAATATATACTAAAATAGATCGAATAAAGTAGAATTGAGATTTCTAAGACGTATGTCTCGTAAAACGTAAATTCTTTAAGCATATAAATTAAAAAATTAATTTATACTTTGCAAATAATTCCGAATCCTTAAAATTCCATAACTTAATTACCCTTCAATCGCGACGTTTAATATTTGATCAAATCTTGTTGTTAAAAATTGTGAATAATGGTCTGGATTCGCCAAAACTGATCAACTTTATAAAAAATCACATACCGTCAAGAACAACCGATAACCGATTTTTTTCATTTGCCAGCATGCATGACCAACCTTAGGATACATTCTTCAATTACCTGTATTTATATGCAATATAATGTATAATTTCACAACATCGACACATTTTTCACAATACTCTTTCAAAATATCGAATCGAAGTAACTTGCACGAGTGTAAAATGTATCGGCAGTATCTCCTGTCCCGATCCTATCTTCCCCTTCCCTCTTCCTTATATATATTTTTTTCTTATTAGCTTTATTAATCCTGTACCTGTATTTAACCACCATTAGCACAAAAAACTTTGTTGGCTTACCTTTTGTTGAAAATTCTTTGTGAATATATTTTATTAAAAGTTGTTTGTTTCTAACGAATAAATAAATGAAACCGTAAATGGCCGTATTTAATTATGAAATCATTATTAAGGAGTTTAATAGAAAATGACGCTTAGATGGTTTGGGTACTTTAATTTAGGAGCAGAAGGTTGGGGAAAGGAGTGTTCTGAGAATATTGTACAAAACACAAGTGGATGGATAAAAGAGTAGTGATATTACAGGAGAACCTGAAGCGAATTAGATAGTGAGATCGTAAAAATTGTCGAAATGAAATAAGATTTCGTGCTAAAACAGAGTTATTTGACATTCTATCTATACTGAATTGTAATGGCGTGATTTTGAGAAAGTTTAATGATTCAATTTATTTATTTAGGAGCTGAATATACAACGGTAGGGTGAACTGCTCTTTAACCAAAAATTCGCTTTTTGACGGCCTCCGTGGTCGAGGGGTAAGGATCTCGACTACGAATCCGAAGTTCGCGGGTTCGAATCCCGGCGTGCGCAAGTAAATTTTCTTAAATTAATTTGTGCTGTTTCACAATTAATTAAATAAAAAATAATATATGGTATATTTGCGCACGTTCCAGAGTGGAAGATACTCTCAGTATCGCCCTGGTGAAAGACCACCATTCAGAATTGAAATGTTGTTTGAAATGGCTTTTAGCCGTGTTTGGTGACCAGATCTGAATAGCCAGGTATTTCCCCACCTTCCTCTGACCCTTCTCCTTCCCCTCCCCAATACCTTCAGCCTCAATTGTGGATGCCATAGTCTCACTGGCTCTAGGCGGTTGAGAGCAGTTGGGACTCTTGTGCGGTATTCATGTAAAAAAAGGCTGTAGCTTCCTTGTGAAGAACAATCCCCAACTTATTAGATATGCAAATAAATGATTCCGCTGGGAGTCTTCTCAGCTATTTCTGGTTGAAAATGACAGACATGTCTCCGGGTAAAACGATTGTGACGTAAAGAAAAGGTTTTTTTAACTAATTTATTTTTTTGAATGAGTTTGACTTTGTTTAAAAACACTATATTTAATATATAAATATCTACATGTTTCTGGAATAAAGGTCCTCTCTTCAAGATGAATAATTTACCTACTAAAAATAATAACAAGTATAGACAAATATTAAGAAAAAAGAACATCTGGGACTCGAACCCAGGACCTCTGCCTATCCGGGGCAACCGCTTAACCAACTTACCTAATGAGATCAGTTCAATTTATGTCATCTTCATCGATATCATATCTCAAATTCAAGATTTGTCAATATTATTCTCCATTTTTATCCCATATTATTGACGGCTATCTTTAAAATGATTACAAAGTTCCTAAGGATCACAATTGCAAACTAGACAGTATCTTGGATTAATATCCGATTTTTTATTTATATGAGACATCTATTGACTTTGAATAAAAATCTAAAGAATATTACCAAATTCTTAACCTTCCTCGATGCAACACTAATTCCAAGCAAAATTCCTTTACCTACCAGGAATCACATACTTTTAATACGCACTACTCAAAAATTGATATCTTTAACTCCACACTCCATAAAGTCACACAGGCGATCTATCGAGCCTTTATAACTTCAGATACCTACTCACGTCAAACCTCCCCTGGTTTATTAACTTTCTTTTTATATAGATATGCACTATTTTTTCTTATTCAAACGAATAAAAATTAATGTAAAATCGCAATCGACCCCCCCCCTTACCCCCTTCCTTTCCAGGCCCCGAAACAAATTACGTATAAATTTTTTTGTACTTTTTTATTTTGTATAATATTTTTTAATTTTACATTGATTTCTTCGAAAATTACTAGATTCACATATAAATAATACCCACGTGGAAACCTGTAAATGGTCAAATTTAAATCACTTATTCAATACACTTATTTTTTATATAAACTATTGGTTTGCCAAATAAACAAAAAAAAATACAATATAATGATCACAGATATTGTTTAAGAGGAACGACTGCGCGGCCTGTTTCATACAAAATTAATTTTGTATTTGATGTCAAAATACTCACCTAAACCTAATAATATTTTTTTTCATCAAAAGTGTAGTAAATATCTACTACGGATTAGAAGTTATTCATTTATTTTTGTTTTACCCTATACGCCATTAAAGGATTTTTTTACCTAATAATATTTACATAGCAAATGTGACATAACAGTAAACCCGCAAATGATTTTCTAACTTGTCTCTATAATGATGAAAATTGATTTTTTTTTCTTGGCGTATACTTCATAATTTAAAACAAAAGTAAATAAAATACTTCTCATACGTACTAGATCTTTTCTTAAACTTAAATTCAAGTACTATATCTTTACTTAAACTTAAATTCAAGTACTAGATCTTTACTTAAACTTAAATTCAAGTACTAGATCTTTACTAAAACTTAAATTCAAGTACTAGATCTTTACTTAAAATTAAATTCAAGTACTAGATCTTTACTTAAACTTTAATTTTAAAAAATATATCATTCAGTTTGGATGGGACATTAGGCCTCAAAACCAAAATTAAGTTATGTATGAAACAAGCATCGCAGGCATTCCTCTTAAGAATGACCAAAATGCGGAAATTACAAATAAATCATACGTAGTACCTATACAGAATGCTTCAATCATTCCCTGAACCGAAACCTATCAACTGTTGCCTATTAAGTTACATAATGGTTGATATCTAATTTCCGCAATTGAACCATTAAATTCCACTGAAACAATTAAATCTAAACTCAATTGAATTTTAGCGTATTCGAAGTGTCAACGTTATTTATTGATAGTCTGTACATTTCCGATTGGTACTTCACACTGCGGTAAATAGGAGAAATTAACTTGAGATGTTTACAAGCTATTGTTAGGATATTCGGAAGGAAACATAGTAATAACATGGACGTGGATATTCAATTAATAAGAAGAACAACTGTTGTATTTTTATAGGTAAACTATCTGATGTGTACTCGGTCTTGCTCGGGATTTTTTTTTAATAAAGTTTTAACGTTATGATTTCTTGTTTATCGTTTGGGTGCCATAATTTATTTGACAGCGAAATTAATGCCCTGTCACGACTATCACTATCTCTAAACAAAGAAATAAATAAACATTCATTTGAAAATTTTATTTCATTCGAAGTACTTATTTTTTCAAAATATATTTAAATATTAAATTTCATAAGTATTACATACTTGTGTTTTCCATTTTGAAAATGATCTACCGAAATAAACCTTCTTCTTTTGAATATGCAATCTATGGCTAACCAGAGTGGCATCTCTACGGGCTAACCTCAATACAACATGGCGGGTTCAATGTTTTTCTTACTAATTTTAAAACGTTATATAAACTGTTATGAATATTAAAATTCATTCAATCTACTCTCTAAACCTTTCCGGCACTAATAAAAACAAACCGTACTATTTTCAGCGAAACCGGTTGTGTAATTTTCAAGAAAATTGACGACACACAAATAAACATTCATTCTTATATATAGAGATTTAAGGCATGTATTGGACATTTATATATGAATTTCTATTTATTTTTTATTGTATTATATACACCCGATATTGGCTTTCACATATTTAGTAATTTATAATAGTCACACAGGTGCAAAACAAATCGCTGTAGGTACATACGTAAAATACTTTTTTTTTATATGAATATCGCACAAGTGTTCCAACTGCTCCCTATAAAAAATAACAATTATAGAGCTTAAAGCCACCGAAATTAAGTTTAAATATCGCCAAAATTAAAAAATAAACACACATAAGACACAAAACACAATGGACAAATAAAAACTTTCATATAAATCCAAAACCAGAATATGCGAAGCCCGTAATATCAGATTTACCAAATGCAATGTTAAAAATACAACAGGGTGTTTTGATGAGATGATTATTTGTTAACTTTTAAATAACAATTTATAAATTCCATAGAAAATTATTATAATTAAATCTATATGAAAATGTCGTAATGTTTTTAATTAATAAAACATACATATTTAAAAAAATATATATAAACATACATATATATATATATATATATATATATATATTTTTTTTTTTAAATGAACACCAAACGGTTTCGAATATCTCAAGCTGGTTAAGCAGTATATTATTTAATTTAGATAGATTAGAATTACATTTAATGTTTTATAAAAATTTTTAGATCGTTTAGATGAACAACATTTTGTTTGATATTATTCTCTCTGACGCAATGTAAGTTCCGCTTCTGTGCCCCGGTATCCGCCTAATCTGGTTTGTGTTTTCGACACACACAACAGAGATCAGGGACGTGCCCTTCGCTGCATATGTGCCGACGATGGGCGGTCAGAATAAATTGGGTATAAATAATTAGTATTGTCCTCTATTATACGAAAGGAACAAGTTTTTTCTCTCTCAAACATTATTGCCTCGTTCGCCGTGGAATTATTGCAATTTTGTCGGGTTTTTGTCCCCTTGCTTTTCGCAGTGATCTGTGCTGTGAATTTATAATTACAAAATCAACTATTGTGACCTTGAGAAGGGGACCTTCTGGATGCAAATGAGATCGCTGATGCAGATTAGTTGTGATTTCTTTGTATGTGGACAGTCCTTGCAGTTGTTTCATAGTGAGAATCTTCGTTGTTGTTTTTTTTATAATCATAATTAATTCCAGGGTATAAAACCCAATAATCGATGATGGCTGTTTACACGCCACACCACAAGCTTCATTGATGTACAATTTAAAACTAAACAATAATACGTAGAGACACCATAAAATATATATATATGGTTGGGAAATATAAAAGGAAGGAGACAAAATATAAAACGAAAAAATGGAATATACTTACATATAACATAATGGTAGAACACATAGCAAAGGGACAGAACGTCAAAGGAGGGTTAAGAAGATGTGGGAAATGATGAATTATCAGAAAATATATCTAATATATGACAAATTAACATAAGTATATTAATAAGAATATTACGTCAATTTTAATGGTTTTCTTTATTTCTAAAGCTTATAAATTATCTAATATATTTCCATACACCATCCATGTATAGATTGAATAACTTCGATGACATTACGCAGCCGTGGTTAACACCTTTTGTGATCTCAAACCACCACACCTAGATCTAAAAAGACACAGAAAAATTTCTGTATTTTTTACAGAAACTTATCTGTGAGTATGCGCAATGAGAAGATCTGATCCATGCACTCCCTTCCACTCATGAAAGCAACTAACACGTAACATATTTTTTCTTTCGTTACCATTCGTACCATTTCAATCAATACCATACTATACAGCTTTTCAACTAAAGTTAGCAAACTAATAGTCCTGTGATTTGCACATTCCGTGTGTGACTCATTACTTTTGTATAGAGGAATGGTCACAGCCCTTCTAACGGCGTGTAATCCTCCTAGATTAAGAAAATAGATTACTGTTTAAAAGGTTTGCTTAACCATACGACAATATCCTTTAAAGTATTCAGTTGCAGTGTTGTCGAAACCAACACCCTTACCATTCCTCATGTATTTAATCGATAATTTTATTTCATACATGTTGACTTTGCTAATATTCACCCCCATCTTTATTAATACATAATTTACTACTAGAATCACTATCACTCGGGTTGCATCTTCAAAGTATTTCATCCATCTTTCTTTATTTTCTTCTCCATTTATAAACATGTTTCAATATTTCGATTCAGTTTCAAGCATCCGCTTTCTGGATCATTAACTAAAGTATCTGAACAGATATCTAACTGACAATTTCTGAGCGCAAATGGTACGTTATAACACGTATTTTAAAAACTAATTAATAACAAATTTACTAAAATAATAACAACATTATCCCTTCTATCACATTTGACAGCCAGAAATAATAAATTACCTCCCTGTAATAATAAACTTCTATTCGAGTATTTAGAACCTGCTCTGCAGAGTATGAGTAGACTAGCAGTTTTACTACGGTTTTCTTCAAGTAAGTTTTATTTAACGCCTGTCAAAGAGCTGATCGATTGCTTTTGAGAATAATTTAAACTTTTCAAACAATTTTTGGAGAACGATGGCAGCCCCGATTGAACTAAGTTGTGTTTCCAAAGGAAGTGGGGAGAAGAAAGAGATGGTTAAAGGAAGGTTGATAAATACCTGGCAATTCAGATCTGATCATTAAGCACGGGTTTTGCTATTTCAAGCATTGTTTCGAGTTTGAATGTTGATCTTTCGCCATCGGGTAATATCTTCAGAATCATTAAGAAGGAACGGATGTTTACAAAATTAATTTATGTATGAAACAGGCAGCGTAGCCGTTCCTCTTAATTGTTTTTGTGTTTAATTAGCAATTCATTTTTTTTTAAATTCATCTAAATCAAATTTAATAAAGTTATTATTAATTTCTGCAATATTTTAGTTTTTATTACTGTGACATCTGTTTCGGCCTTCAGGGCCATTTTCAAACTACGGTTAATCTACATTGCGACGACTTATTTAGATAATTTTATTTCTCCCATCCAATTCTAATTTGGACGGGTGTTTAAAATAATTGATTTATTTAAATATGTTAATACATTTAAATAAGTCAATTCAGAAAATATTGTCATTTACATACCGAAAAAATATATTATACATGTAAAAACCCCACAGGATGGAGAATTTTAATTATTTTCTAACTAAATCGGTTTTACCGATAATAAATAATTATTTTAATCACACGTCCAAATTCGAATTGGTGGAGGAATAAATAAAATCATATAAATGAGTCGTTGCAATGTGGATTAATCGCAGTTTTATAGCGAAATAGCTGTCACAATAATAAAAACTAAAATAGATGCAGATATCAATAATAGCATTGTTAAATTTGATTTACATTAAATTTGAAAAAAATCTATAATGTCTATTATCTCATTTATGCAATGATTCCAAAATGTATTCAATGATTTGTTAATTATTCTTCTTTGAAAACATAAATAATAAACGAAAAAGGAGTTCTGCAAAGCTGCCATATAGCGCTTGTCTTTAATTTCTACTATTTAAAAAAAAAAACATTATCTGTAAATCCGTAGAACAGCACGAGTTGCGCAGACATTAAGATGCAGCTACTTCCTTTACCATGTTTTTCACAATTTCTTGAATGGATTATTAGTGTGGTAAATTTCGTATATCATATAAAAAAAAATAATAATATTTCTGTTTGTGTACAATGGCACCCTCAGTGCAAAAACTAGAAAGATTTAATAATACTTTTAAAGTACCTTCCCGTAAGATCGATATCCATCGAATCCAAAAATATAGGGCGGTTAACCCTCATAAAACTTTGCATTATTACATAAATATTGGAAATTACGCATGCTTTTTCCATATTTAATTTGTAATGGTCATAATATTACTTAACCCCTGAAGTCCTTTTGACAATATGATCACTTTTCTTAAGCGTGCATGGTAAGCTTTTAAATGGCAATAAACAGCCTGTTTTTTCTCTTTTTTTACATTATGTTATAAAATGAGATAACATGACTTTTGTGCGTCCGTTTCGGGCTAGGAGAAATATCTCCCCAAAAGACTCTACGGCTATTTGTTTTCTGGGAGAAATGTCTTCTAAAAAGACTCAGGGATTAAACAATTAGTTGTTTTAAATTTACCATAATAATTTGATTGTGCATAAAATTAATTCCAATGACAGGTCAAAGAACGCATATAAATATTGAATTATGTTTGTATTGACATTTATATAGGAAGACATGCTCCGCATTTCTTATACGGCTGATATTCAGCAGGGTATTATTTTTACGACTACTTATCGTGCTTGACAGCTTAGCTTTGAGTGTAAAAAGATTGATCAGTTGCTCTGTTTCATCCCTTATACAGCGTGCATCCCTCCTAAATATAGGTTGACTCCTTCACGGTATTAAAATACCCTTCCCAAAGACAAAATACGCCCTGAGAGCGACAACAGACCTCCCAAGTTGAATTTAAAAAGATTTGAATGAGGGATTTTTTTTGTTCTAAGCCACTTTATTTTATTTATATTAATGCATTATCGACCGGTTTCGGTTGAACTCAACCTTCATCAGGTTCAAATGGTTTAATACAAAAAATCTCTTATTTATAATAATAATACTTGGACGATTTATATAGCGCCGTTTTTGTGAAAAATCACCTCAAAGGCGATGTACAAATACTACTTGCTAGGGTTTATATTATTCTGTACTTATACAGAAAACATACTTACCTGGTAGGACACTCCAGATTAAAACTTAATTAAATTACAATGTTTTGGGCTGAGATGGTATGACTTGACTAATGATGGCTGCACGCACAGGACACATATATTAGAAAACACTGCACATTGCATGATATAGAAGTTACTTTTTAAATCCTATTTGTCATTGATATTACATACATTAGGAAGTTATTGACAAAAGAAGAGTAGGTGCTTATTTGAAACATGATTTCATTTGAGATTTTTTTTGATAATAATTATTTACATTTACGAATAATAAAATTATTTGTTTATTAGGTAACTGAACCATTCATGGATATGACTGTCCGAAGAGATGAGTTTTGAGTTTTGATCTGAATTCTGTCGATTCTTTAATCAATCTGATGGCAGTTTATTCCAAGCTTTAGGGCCTGACACGCTGAAAGCTCGCTCACCAAACTTAGTATCTGGGGCCTAAGTCTATATGTTTTTCGTTTCCTTTGCGTTAAATTTACGTTACGAGACAATTAACGTACACAGGCAAAATTGGTAATCCGTAATTCGAATTTTGTCTTACGTTACGTTACCGCGTAAACAGCCGTCGCAAGGCATCGTTGCGTTTTCGACTTGCAAATTTCTGCGATTTTCTATGGTTTCTATGTTTCCATAGTGCTTGTCTATGTCTGTTCGTTTGTTTTGCTGACAGAATTGTAAGTATAATTGGTTATTTATTCAATTAATGTATATTTAAAGTTTTATACCATTGTTAAAGCATAACTGTAAGATGTGGTGGTGTTTTGTTATTAAGTAATATATGACGATACCATTTTAAAAGTCCCTATTCGCCATGAATGACGCGTTAGTTAGTTTGGAGTTTTATTTATAAAAATGACTGGCTCCTTCTTTCCAACTATTTAAAAGTATTGCATGTATACTTCACTAACTTTGTAACATCGACATAACATACATACGTGTATTTAATTGATTTAGTATGTTTAACAAGAATAGCTCAATTCCTTTACTCTTGTTAAATTCGTGCTCTTACTATCCTCATAACATTTTATAATTCTTCAACAGATGTCAAAAAAACGTGCCTCCAATGAGCAGTTGGAGTGGCTGGTCAGCCAGCTCGAGATGACCCCCGCTTTGGCCACGGGAAGGCATCAGGGGAAAAATGGCCGTAGCCAAAATGAAAATGCCTGGTCGACCCTGGCAGGCACCCTCAATGCCATTGGGTTAGGGACCACAAAAGCAGCAGAAAAGTGGCAGCAAGTATGTACACATTATACTACACGACCATACACCAAATAAACTATAACTTTTTGTCATTGCTTCATTCTTGTATTGTGTATGTGCTCTTCTTTTTTTGTAGCTCTTGTTTATTTCATTTCATGTTATGTATATTGTGTAATTGGACATTGGTCCGTAGATAAAGAAATAAATGACACCGAGAGGAAGACACCTGTCTGTAGCTAAGCAAGGTTTGATTTAGCAACTAATTAATCATTTCCTTCAATGTTACAGGCGTGGAGGGATTTAAAAAATAATGTCAAACGAAAAGCCTTTCGCTTGGCTGTGGAAAGAAGTAAGACTGGAGGTGGCCCGAGCACAGCGATCCCACTCACTTCACTGGAGGAAAGGGTCCTCTCCATCATTGGGCCTGAGGCTGTGTATGGTGAAGACGGTGGAGCTGAAACGTTGCCGCCTCCGATGAATCCGATAAGTTAATAAACAAATTTATTGTCATCCCTTAAGCTTAAAAACCGTAGTTGCTGTAGATGTTATATTGCAATTTAAAGTATTAGCCGCTTCTGTGTTTAGTTGCAGTTGTTTGTACAAGTCCTTAGCGTTGACTATAATCGATGCAATATGCTTATAAAGAATGTATGTGTTTAGTTGCAGTTGTTTGTAGAGGTCCATAGCGTTGACTATAATTGATGCAATATGCTTATAAAGAGTGCATGACATTGTGGTATATTTCATAATGCTTTCATTGCTCACTTATTTTTATTATGATAAGAAAAAAGCTAATATATTTGTACTGTTTTGTAGGTGGACATTTATTATGAGATATCTCCGGAAGTGATGGATGATGATGATCTTCCATCACTTCAGATACCTGTGGCCCCATGTCCCGAAACAGGGAAACGCCCCAGTACGAGTGAGGCAGTAGGTGTCCCACGTAAGTGCTCGCACTGAAATACTAAGATGGATCCCCAAACAACTCTGTCTTGGCACGCACTCCTTACTTCATTCACATTCACACATCATCTACTAATACTCTTCTGTTATTTTAACTCTTGACATGTCCCGACTTAAGTATTTGGTTCACTTGATCGTGTCATGTCTTCCTCAGGCGTCCCAGACTTGTTCTACACATGTGAACGAGTGTTTGCCTGGAAATTGTATCTGACAAATAATAAGTGTAAAGTTTTTAACAAAAAATATTTATTGATTTTTTTTCTTTTAGCTAAAAGAAGAGGAGCGCTCTCTATAGAAGAGCGCTTCTTACACTTGGACGAGAGGAGAGTGATCATAGAGGAGAGGCGGATCGACCTGGACGAAAGGAGGCAGTTATCGGATGAGAGGCGAAACATTGCGGACGAGAGGCGAAACAATGCGGACGATACGAGAAACATGTTACTAGAAAAACTAGTGACAGAATGTTTAAGAAGTTAGTATTTAGTAGAAAGATAATGTACATATTACAGGTTTTCAACGAGTTCACGCTGCGTTTGTCGGCCTTGCTGAAGAGTATCAAGATTATGATCTAAATGTAGTTCTGCATCAATTTCTCCCATATCGCCTTCTACATGTTGCTCTGCTGGTTCTGGCATTCTTGTAACGATGGCAATATTGTGCAGAACAACACAAGCATTCACTATTTTCACTGCCATTTCGGGCGTATAGTGAAGAACCCGATGTTTCAGGAGACAGCGCCATCTTGCCTTCAAAAGACCAAAGCAACGTTCTATGCAGTTGCGGGCCTTGCACTGCATATTGGTGTACCTAAATTCTTGCGAACCCGGAACTGCATTTAATATTGGCGTCATCATATAAGGCCTGAGAGGAAATGCCGAGTCTCCTGAAACAAACACATGTTTTTAATATAAACAACAAATTATGGACATATATATTATATTTCTCTGTTCAAAATTTGCATGAAATTTACCTAACAACCACAGAGTTTCTTGGTTGCGAATTTCTTCGATGTATGGCTTAATGGCCATCATCTGCCAAATATGTGCATCGTGTGAAGCTCCTCCATATTTTGCACAAACAGCCAAAATTTTTTAATTTGAGTCACAAATCTGTGTGCAATATAAATAACATAATAATTATTGGTATGCAGCAGATTTGTAATTAAATTATATATAAAAAAATGAACAACTTATTACCATAATGGCATTCATGGAATGAAAACCTTTCCTATTGAAATAAATCTCTTCATGTATACTTGGCGATACTATTGCTATGTGTGTTCCGTCAATACACCCTACTACGCCAGGAAATTGAAATTTCTCATGAAATCTGAAATATGTGCATAATAAATTATATTATAACAGTACATAATATATTATGCAACTAACGAGATGTTTTATTTTTTCAGGATTACCGACGACTTCACCTTCGGACCAAACATAATGTGATATAATTTAATAAATAAAACAATAACATTGTTGACATCACTTTTATTTGGTATATACTTTTGCCGACTGGGTTTCGCCACTACTGTAGCTTCTTCAGGGCAGTATAATAATATTGTATAATATTATTATTATACTATTAACCTGAAGAAGCTACGGTAGTAACGAAACCCGGTCAGCAAAAGTATATACCAAATAAAAGTAATTTTTTTTATTTTTTAAATTCTAATTTTTATTTTTATAAATAAATATTTTGTACCAAAACATACCCTTGTTTAATTGAATTTCTTTCTCCCCTTGTCCCAGGAAATTGTATGTATTCTCCCATTATATTATTTAACACAGAAACGATTTCATTTATGTGTCGACTAACGGCCTTTTGGGAATTACATGAATTCCAATCACTGCCGATTACCTTTTGGTAAGATCCTGTTGCAAGGAACGATAGTGTTGTTAGAACCTTGAAACCAAATGAAATAAAACATGTATTCATTTATCATTTGCATTACACGCAATGTATTGTTGATTGCTAGGTTGAATGGACCTTACATAAACATATAATATACGATGTACCCTACAGAAAGCTGTACAGGGCTAAGGAGCGATTAAATTAATTCACCTTTAGCTCTAAGGGCACTCCAGTTTTTCGCCTGCACACAGGAACTGAAAGTCTCAGTCGGTCGCATAAAACAATGAAAACTTCTTGGGACAACCGGTAATGCGCTATAAATAATCCTGCCGGTATATCCAAGGGGTTGGATTCATCCCTCAATTGGCGTCTTCTTACAGATTCCTCTCTCAGCGAGGCACGAATGGCAATTCTCATGCGGGGGTAACCTGCCATTGTTTCTATAAGTGTAATTATATAATTGCTATTATATTGTTTAAATGTTAAATTATGATAAAGCCGAAACAAAACAATCAAAAAATATTTTAATACATAAGCAGGAATCTTAATGGTGTAACTTTAAGATTAAGTATTAGGTTGTAGTTTGGTAAAAGAACACGAACCTCAATGTAATTATACAATACGGCTTTATGTCTTCAAATTATTATTACCAAAACTCGCCTATTAAAAGGCTACACAAACTTGATAATAAGTATCAGTCAGTTGATGTCTACTGCACTGTGTCTCGACTAAAACTCACTGTATTTAAACGTGGCTATATAAAAAGATCATTTTTCAATTACATACGCGTTTTGTTATGAATTGTTGTATTAAAACATACTTTTTTTGTGCAAAATAGTTAATCGGACGAAAGACATCGAATACCTCAATGGCGAATTAAAAAAATGCGTTATTATAAACTTATTGTGATATAACTACGTTCGTGTTTAATAATTAAACCGTGTAATAGGGTTTCATGAATAAATAACTTACGTTTTATTGTATTGTTTTGATTTTTACGATGAGATTTAGAAGTTTGACGTCTAGCAGCTGCTGTCAGTAGTGCTCGTAACGCACTTTACGGAGTTAACGCGGCGTCGTTTCTTTCATTTACGTCATTGATTTTTCTCTTAACGTTAACGAACATTTAGCCTGTTAGCGCGATATGGACTAGCACGTTACTGAAAACTGTTAAAATGGTTGTTTATTGCCGATTTAACGTGCGTCAAGGCTAACGAAAAACATATAGACTTGGCCCCCTGGTGTGCGTTTTAGTTCCTTCAGCCTTCCGATGGCCGATGCCGTCGCTGATCTATGAGTTGACTGGCGTGAATTGTAATTTTCTGGGATGCAGAGTTCCGATAGGTAAGCCAGGGCCATTCCGTTAATTGATTTAAATACCATCCAGCAAAGCTTGAACTGGATTCTTTCAGGACATTTGAGCCAGTGCAGATTTTTTAGATGTTCTGAAATGTGGAAGTATTTAGATACTAATAATTTAGATAATAATTATATTATAACGTTGATCCACAAAGTGATTGCTTCATTTGATAAATAAATAAAAAAATAATAAGAATAACTTTTCACATCAAATGATGTTAAATGTCTTTGTGGAGTCATATTAATTAAATGAATATTTATCATAATTATTTTATTTAAAACCACTGTATTTAATATGTTAATATCAAATACAGTGATCTTAAATATTAAATGTAGTGTAATTGATTAATTCATTATTAATATGTCATATACAAATTAAATGTAGTAGTTTTAAGCAAAGCATTTATTATTAGTTTAATAAGAAAAAAAAAATCATCTAGATACACATACACCCATCATATTGTTCTCCTTGTCCTACTCGGGTCGGGAACCATCGCATCGACAAGGCGCCTCCGGGCGTCCCTGTCCTGTGCTACGTTAACGGCATCCGTCCATAGTAGGTCTAACCTCTCCTCGCACAGCCTCTGGAGTTGCTTCTCGAGCCTGTATCTGGGGCGGCCCACTGGATGTCTTCCCTCTGGAATAGCACTCAGAATTTTTAGCGGAATTCGACCTTCTGGCATTCTTAAAACGTGCCCAAGCTACTTCAATTGCGACTTATCTATGAAGATGTGGTTCGATGTTTAGCTCCTCCTGGATCATCGAGCTTCTTATTCGATCCCATCTCAAAAATCTTTTTATTTACATCATTTTTCTAAAATATAAAAATATCGTCTTGTTTCGAAAGCAAAGCTTTCCTCATTAGGATAAACAGTATTTTACAAAAATTAACAGGTATAAAAAATTATTAATTGCGTTTGTGTTTAATTCGTAGAACTCAATTTATTTATTTTTTTAATTTAAGGTAAATCAAATTTAATAATGTTGTCATTACGTTCTGCAATTATATTTTTATTTTTATTACTGTGACAGCTGTTTCAGCGTTCAAGGCCATTTCAAACTGCGGTTAATCCACATTATGACGACGATTTAATAACTAAATTGGCATAATGTGTAATCGGCAAAATAATTATGTTTATAATTTCTTCAAATACTTGATAACTTTGTGGCATCATTATTCATTATATAATTGAAAATACACTTTGTATATACCACTTTACTTAAAATATATAAATATTTCTACATGTTTCGATAGCAATGCTATCATCTTCAGGAATAAATGAATACTAATAATAATGTATTTATTTATTCCTGAAGATGATAGCATTGCTATCGAAACATGTAGAAATATTTATATATTTTAAGTAAAGTGGTATATACAAAGTGTATTTTCAATTATATAATTAATTATGTTTATATTACCATCTAGGTACGTCTAGCGCAGTAGTGTCTATCTCTGTACATTTCCTATTACGCTGATGTTGCTTTGTAGCCATTGCATTGCTGGAAGTTATTATGCATTGAAGAATCATCCCTCTATCTATGGGTACATGGACATTCTACGCTCGCAAGGCTAAGTCGACAAAGACTTAATTAATATGCCAAACCGACCTGTAAGAGACTGGCTTACGTTTGTTTGCCAAGATGAGATCGTTAGCCCTATGTCAATATGGGTTAATGGATTTAGCCTAATAGGGACTAGGGACTTGGCTGCCCGAGTGCAGCCGGCTGTATAAACGATGTACAAACTATACCCAACCGTCCCATCTTGCACGCAAAGTGACAATTTAACTTAGGTAAGATATTATGTATACCTCCGTGAATACTTAACCACGAAGCGTTCAATTTGTGAGAATGTACCTTCCTTTGAATATAACAACAAACAAAGTGGTATTTTGTATTTGATAAGATAGTAATGTATATATACCTATGTATATAGTGAAAATTTATCTTAGTTAAGATATTTTGTGTACATGAATTTTTACCTACGAGATGAAAATATGTATTTTTTTATGAAATTCAATTAAATTTAACAAATGTATTGCGTAACTTATTGAAAAGTATACCCAAAGTTACATTTTAAATTGAACAAAATATACGGTAAAGCATAATGTAAACCTACGGGAATATTTAACTATGGAGCATTCATTAATTGTTTTTGTGTTTAATTCGTAGAACTCCATTTATTTATTTTTTAATTTAATGAAAATCAAATTGAATAATGTTATTATTAAGTTCTGCAAGTATTTTTAGTTGTTATTATTGTGACAGCTGTTTCGACGTTTAACGCCATTTTCAAACTGTGGTTAATCTACATTGCGTCGACTTATTTATATGATTTAATTTACCCCCACTCCTTTAAAAATTTGGATGGATGGGTAATGATTTATTATCGGTAAAACCGATTTAGTTAGAAAGCAATTAAAATTCTGAATTCTGTGAGGTTTTCACATGTATCTAATGTGTTTTTAATCGTATTTAACTAAAAATGTTTTCTTAATTGATTTATTTAAATGTGTTGTATTGTTTTGGTAATGTGGATATACTGAGAAGCGGTGAGTATATAATTTTTCTTACTTTATTAATTAATGTTATATTAGGGTCATTAGTTCGTTTGTTAATTTGTAATTGTTCAAGTAAATTTAATCTTAGACCCTTTCTTTCTATATGTAAGGGTTTAGGTTTGTTGTTGTCAAGCGGGACGTGATTATTTACTAAAAGATGTTCTGCGAACTTTGAAGAAGTGTTTTTATTTTTATAACATCTTATATGTTCTTTGAATCTAGTTGAGAAAGCCTTCCCGTCTGCCCGATATAGGTAGCATTGTAGTCGGTGTGGTCACATTTTAATTCATATATTCCACTATTATTAAGTTTGGGATTTTTACTTTTTGAGTTTTTAAGGCTTGTTCCTATATATTTAATTGCTATCGAACTAAATCGGTTTTACTGATAATAAATCATTACCCATCCATCCAAATTTTTAAAGGAGTGGTGTTAAATTAAACCATATAAATAAGTCGTCGCAATGTGGATTAACCAAGGTTTGAAAATGGCCTTAATCAGAATGGCAGAACTTAATAATAACATTATTAAATTTGATTTACACAAAATTTAAAAAAAATGAAGCATTCAGTGTGTGAAATTATTTCTTACTTTAAGAATGATGTATTGATAGTTCGATGAAAAGTATCGACAGTCCAAGTGACAAGACTGAGGATGAATAATAAACTTATTCATGATTTTGTGTATACCCAGAGAGCATCCATTTTGTGAGATATCTTACTTTATGTAAGCAAAATTATTTTAATAGCTTTGTTGCATATCTAGTCCAAAAGTTTATTGGGAGGCAGGTACCCACATCAGCTTTTTTATGAAGGTTTCAAACGTCTATATGACGGCCTCCATGGTCGAGGGGTAAAGCTCTCGACTACTAATCTGAAGCAGCAGATTTTATTTAATTAATTTGTGCTCTTTCACAATGTATTAATATAAAAATTATATATAATATATTTGCGCGCGTTCCAGAGTGGAAGATACTCTCAGTATCGCCCTGGTGAAAAACCACCATTCCGAATTGAAACGTTGCTTTAAATGGCTTTAGCCGTGTTTGGTGACCAGATCTGAAAAGCCAGGTATTTCCTCACCTTTCTCTTCCTCTTCTACTTCCCCTCCCCAATATCTTCAGCCTTACAACATTCTCCAATTGGGGATGCCATAGTCTAACTGGCTCCAGATGGTTGGGAGCAGTTGAGACTCTTGTGCAGTATTAATGTAAAATATATACATATATATATATATAATTTAAAAAAAACAACTTGAAAGATATATCTGTAAAGGGTAAAAAATAAAAGCTTTTTTGTAGTAACTAACTAACCAGCACGCCGTTTCCCCCCAGGGGTAAGTAGAAGGGATAGACCACCAAACACCTCGGTCTTGGCGCACACTCCGAGGTTCATTTACATTCATACGTCGTCTCATACACATTCTCCTGTTATTCTGACTCTTTACATGGCCCGACTCAAGTATTTGGTTCACTTGGAGATACAACATAAAAAGCACCCAGTCGAGATGAGTCTTCTAATGTAAAACAAATATGGACAAATAACGTTTGGCAGTATAGTTGTTTGAATGTTACTTGCTGAAATTTAAAATTGTACACAAGCAAAATTATTGATAAAGACTTCGCTTGCTGATAGAAAAAGCTCAGGTAAGATGGAGTTTTCTTTCTTATATAATGATAATAATAATCTTTTATTATCTCCTTTTTTTCATAAGAAAATAAGAAATAATGATATCCTTAATGGGATTTCCCGTGCGAAGGATTTCATTTACAAAATATGAAATTAAATGATGTTAAATTGATGTGATTGCTGAAAAAATAAAATATTTGTAAGGTGGGGGGTTTTGGTGTAAGTTTTTATTTGGTGTTAATATATTTTCTATTTCAGGTCGCTCCATGTAACGTATCCATTGTTTTAATTGATTTTTAAATTTATTGCTGTTGTGATTTTTAAAGGAGTTTTAGAGTTTGGTAGAAGAGAACAAGAAAATTTTTGTCCAAATGTTGTGATAGTGGTTCCTGGCTGGATGTGTTTTAGACTATGAGATCTGGTGTTCCTAATATGTGATTGTTGCTATGTCTTATTTTTTGTATTTATGAATGTAAAGTAGTATTGTTCCTTATTTGGTTGTTTTTCTTTATTTTATCGTAGTTTGTATTTTTAATATTTTTAATAGTGCTTCACCAAGTTTTTGTTGTTGATTTAAAGTTTGTTGTATTTTATTCGTATTTTTTAAAAAATTTTACTATTGAAAACATTACCATAAATACTACAATAACATTTAAAAAGCCGATTTGACAAACTACCAAGGGGCAGTTTATGGTTTGGTAATATTTATCATTATTCTTATTTAAAAGTTAATACAATATCACAATAAATTTAACAACACTACATACTTTCCAGAGTGGACGATGCTCTCAGTATCGCCCTGGTGAAAGACCACGATTCAGAATTGAAACGTTTCTTCTAATGGCTTTTAGCCGTGTTTGGTGATCAGATCTGAATAGCTAGGTATTTCCCCACTTTCCTCTTCCACTTCTCCTTCCCATCTCAATACTTTCAGCCTCACAACATTCCCCAATTGGGGATGCCATAGTCATACTAGCTCCAGACGGTTGGAAGCAGTTGTGACTCTTGTGCGGTATTCATATAAAAAAAAATATTATGAATAAAAATATATGGGTATATAGTTTTTCTGATGTTTCCGTAATATTATTTCAAGAATAGAACTAGATGAAAACATTTTACGTGGCTGAACATGGGTTTAATGCACTTCAAAATTGGCGGAAAATAATCTCGTTTACCCTTAATTTTTTAACTAAATATATAACTTAAATGGAGCCATTAAAAAATCACTAAATCTCAAATTAAACGAGTGTCAAAGAAATAATATTCAATCTCAGTGCCCCATTATATCAAAATCAACAAGCATGAAATATTTCGGAGCAGGAAATGATGAAAATCTTAAAGCTCACAACTCTTATATATTTATTTAAAAACATGGTAAATAAAAAGGAAATGATGAAAGTGTACTACGCATTTCATCATTCTTGAATTGAATATGAAATTAAAGGATGAGAATCTGCTGTACTTAATTATATACAAAATATGAAAACAATTAAAAAGGGATAATTAGTTACTTAGTAGATTAGTTAAACAATAGTACCTATATCAAAATATAAATTTAACAAAGAATTAAATATAATTAAATAGATTGCAATAAATAACGGTTATAGTACTTGTTTTGACATCATAAATATATAATTATATATTACCCACCAACAAACGTAGACAAGGGTGTTGAACGCCCGATCGGAGTATCTGTCCAATTCTGGATTAGTGAAGTTTCAGTGAGGTGAAATAAGTGCTAGAGGATATTCACGAACAACGTAGACCTATTCAATTTCCGTGGCATCCTCCTGTTTCTATTCAGTTCTTCCTTCATCTTTTTTCTCATCTGGTTCTCCAGATTAACTTCGCCGTCAGCCCAGAATTTGGGATTCTTTCGGAGCTATCAAAACAGTACTAAATTAATACATAATATATTTTAAATAAGTTATATAAAAAATAAAACAAAATTTGATGTTAATAAACAATGGAGAGAGATATTGTTTTTAATTAATTAACTAACTAACTAACCATCACGCCGTTTCCCCGCAGGGGTAGGCAGAGAGGACGGACCGCCAAACAACTCGATCTTGGCATACACTTCTTTGCTTCATTCACATTCATACAACGCCTCATACATTCTCTTCTGTTATTCCGACTTCTGACATGGCCCAACTCGAGTATTTGATTCACTTGATCGTGCCATGTCTTCGTCGGGGGTCCCCGGCTTCTTCTTCCATTCACATTCGCGTCATATATTCTCCTTACACTCCTTTCTTCATTCATTCGCTCTACAGGCCCAAACCATCTAAGCGTCCCTTTCTTAATCTTGCTCACTACGCTTACATCAGCCTTGCATTCTTTACGAATCTCAACATTTTTCACACGATCATATATGGTTTTACCACACATTCGTCTCAGAGATCTCATTTCTACAGCATTCAGTTTAATTAATAATACATGAAATTTAATAATTTAAACAACCGAAGTGACAAAGAAAAAGATAATATTATAAATAAATCGGGGGTATGTACGATAATTTCTAACTGTTTCAAATATTTTTACATTGGAAAAACTTCTAGAAATTTCAGTATTAGAGTTAAGGGACACAGAAGGCCTTTAAATAATAACAACTATTCTGAATTTGCAAATCATATTTTAGAAACCAACCATTCATTTGATTTAAATAAAGATTTTTTAAAAATTACATACATTACCGGTTTATAAAAAAATAAATTTGAAATTTTGTAAATCGGAAAAAGCGTTAATAGTGAATTAAATTTAATTAATAATCAAATGTAAAAAAAACAATCTCACGGATTTATTTTCATATTAATATTAATAATAAAAATAATTTCTTTTTAATTTAGAATATAAATTTCTTACTTACCAACTTTAATCAATTTTTGTATATGTTTATAATTTGTCCATTCTTACATTTCTTAAATTAATTTTTAGTATTCATGTATTCCTGATGATGAAAGCATCGCTTTTGAAACATTTAGTACCAAGTATATTTTTTTAATTAATTCATTAATTACAAAAATGTTGACAGAAAACAGTTAAAAATGCAAAACGGCTGTAACCGACGTGATCGTTTGTTCGTAATTATCATGATTCTTTCTAATTTTGCGACATTATGTTATCTTCGTAATTTATATTGTACCATTAGCTTATTATCTCGTGCCATTGTATCTTATGTAAGATTTATAACATTTGTTTCATCTCATAGTGTTATCGACGTGACGCGCCCCCCGGCCCCGACGCGCCCTCCGGCCCCGACCCACGCGCGGACACCACCGATATGGGCACCACCGTCACCAATACGGACACCCCCAGCGCGGGTGTCCACCCGGTTACCATCCACACGGACACCCGCGTGCGGCCACCACCGGCTTGGGTCCGGCGCAATCCCGCACACCCGGACTAGGAAAATAGAAGACGACGACTCACCAAAAAAGAAGAGGACTAACACCGGAAAAAATGAAATAGATGAAATACAATGAAATGTAAAGTATTGAAGTACCTGAAATGTAAAGTATTGAAATAATGAAATATTTAACTTCAGTAAAATTAAAAGTAAACAACAGTAAATAGTTCAGAACTAAATGTTTGTCTTTCCCAGTTTTGTTTAGGGTTTTTTATCCAGTTAAGATCTTTTCCCTAAAAAGTCATGAAATGTAATTAATAAATTCAGTCAATTTAAATAAACCATCAGATGGTGATAGTAATAAGGCCAAAGCGCCGGAGTACTAGTTAGCCAGAACACATGAGGGGTATTTGTATAAGCCCCAGCTAGTTAGAGGATTACGAAAGAATCCGTAAAAACAAAACAAAAAAAAAAATATCGACGTGATGGAACCACACGGGAATTTCCATAATAAATTGACTCCGCGGGAGCCCAGTACCGTGTGGCAGACTTTCCTATCACTTCGATAACACATCCGACCCCGCGACAGCACTATACCGTGTTGCGGGTTTTCGATAATGCAACTAACCCCGTGGCAGCACAGTACCGTGCACGGACCCCTTATTTACATGTCTGCCTCAGCAGCGCCCCTGGTGTTGAAAACTTGTATCACTTTGTAATGATATAAAAGCGAAAATTTCTGAAAATAAAGTCAGTCACACTCGGACGAGCAATCGTGACTCGTACCCAGTCACATCTTGTAACCATAGAAAGTCTTTTACTTCTCCTGCCTCCCACCTGAAGGATTCCTGAACCTGCCTCAAGGATAGTCGGCCCCGTACCCCCAGAAGCATAGAAAGTGGCTTAATCCAGCACCTACATGTTTACAGTCTTGTAACGACAATGGTCGCTTACAACGGCTTTATTTTTTATTTAAATATTATGTTAAATAATTGAAATTTTTGTGTTGTTTCTTCGTCCTCCTCAGAAGGGAGTCCTGTGCTCATGCGGACTAGAGTGATTTAATGTGATGTCATCTAATCAGGTGCGTCTTTTATATCGTTTTTAGTGATGTTATTAAGGTAATTTCATTGTCTTTCAGTCAGACTTTATTTCTTGACTTGTACTGAATAAACTTTACTATTCGGTTTTTTTATTTGTACGGCATTTGATAATTCAAAGTTTTAGTAGAGAGCGTTTTTATATACTATAAGTATGGTCTTTATGAATCCTTTTTTAATTGTATTCAGCTTTGTATATACTTAAGTGTCGGAGATCCCCATCCTTTAATTTCATATTCAATTCGAGAATGATAAAATGCGTAGTACACTTTCATCGTTTAATTTTTATTTACAAAAATACTTAGATTTGTAAATAAATATTCAAGAGTTGGTGGCTTTAAGATTTTATTAATTTCCTGCTTTGAAATATTTCATACTGTGTGATTTGTTATAATGGGACAGTAACATTGAGTACCATTTCTTTAACACTGATGTAATTTACGTAGGTACTGACCCCAATCCTGACATTGGGTTCATGAATTGGTGTTTTTTTGACAACCGTCGCTTTTAGTAAATTATTTTATGAAAACGTATGAAGGCCATGAAAATAAACACAAATCTAAAATATCCGGCTCATCCTTCGCATAGTTCCTAAGCAAAGTGCATTTAAGTACCGATCTCAACCCTGACATAGGATCATTGAATTTTTTTTTTTTGACAACCTTCGCTTTTACGAGATTTTTTCATGAAACCTTATGAAGGCCATGAAAACAAACCCACATTTGAATGTTTAGTGTTATCCTATCCACAGTGCCTTAATAAACGGAATTTTAGTCCCCACCCCAACCCCGTCAATTCTTCCATAGAATTGAATTTTTTGTCGCATTTGTCTTTGACTAGATTTTTTTAAGAAATCCTTTAACGTCATGAAAATAAACACGAATCGGAAATTTCTGGTTGATCCATCCCACGTTCCTTGAGTAAACCACCTTTAAGTATCGACTTTGACCCTGTATGTCCCTTCATAGATTGTTTTTTCTCCATATTCGATTCTGCCAATATTCAATTTTAAAACACCTATCACCATAATTCGTAAAAATGAATTGATTGTGGAAAGTTAGTAAGTATCGGATTTCTTGTTTTTTAAGAATAGTTAATTTAATACTACTCGTTTTTAGTGATAAAATATGATGTTGTTCGTCTCTCTTGGTTGGATTAACCCAGTATTTCGGTTTATGCATGTAAATCAAAGTTCCTTATTTGAAGTTTCTGCGTTTATTATTTCTTACATTAGCGAACATGCTGTATTTTTATCTACCATCTTGAAACACATTCTTCCGCCGCACTGTCTTTTACTCTTAACCTAATTTTTTGTAGTTTGAGTGGAGTTTGTGATGCATTTTTCATATTTCTGTCATTCTTAAATCTGTTTTATTATATAATATTGAAGATGTTTAGAGGTAAAGAAATTAATACCCATCGTCATGACGACTTGATATATATTTAATTTAAATCGTTAAGTATTAATTTCTGCAAGTGTTTTACATTTCTTATTATTATTATTATTTTGACAGCTGTTTCGACATTGAAAGCCATTTTCATACTGCCTCGAAAGCTAAAACAGCACTCAAAATATCAAAATTAAGTTTTGCATGAAACAGAACGTGCAGCCATTACTCTTAAGTAGGGAAACTAAACCATTAACAAACTGTCAATTTACTCACAAATTAATAAGAGAATTGGTAATAAAAATTAAAACATTCCGAGTTTCATTATAAATACCTGCATAATAATAATTATCTAGCAGTTACTTTTTTTATAAATAAACTTGATTTAAAATTGAATAATAATAATAAATATATTAAAAATAAGTTTGTATTCACCACTTTATTAATATTCACGTATCTACATGTTTCGAAAGCGTGCTTTCTTCACCTGGAATATAAAGAAGACTATTTGTCTATTCTTACACTATTGCGTTCTATGTTTATCATTTGTCTATACTTGACTTTTTTTTTTTACTATTCTATATATTTCTGTAGAAGAAAACATCGCTTTCGAAACATTTTGATAAGTGTATATTAATAAAGTGGTGAATACAAAGTAATTTTTAATTCATTAATAAATAATGACGCCACCAACTGAATACAAATCTTTTGAAGAAATTATGAATAATAATGTTTTATTAGTTATTGAAGACAATAAAAAAAACTTTAAAAATGACACATGAACCGAAAAGGCATAGAAAAAAAAAATAACGATATATTTTTTATTTTTGTAATAATTGAGGGCACAGTAATATGATTGGGTTAATTGAAAAAAAATCCTTTAATGAAATGCACTTTATAATCGAATAAATGACTTTACTAATATTTTAATGGATATTATCGTCGTTTTGGGATGATTTAAAATTAACAAATCTCAACTGAAAGTATGATACAAAAAAACACAAAGACAATAAAAATGTTACGGTCGCATCAGGGACTCGAATCCAGGCCTCTCGATTTATCCAAGACCACCACTCTAAGCCATTGAGCCAATACCACCCTTATTGCTTTCTGTCATTTTTACCGATATCATACTTCAATCTACGAAATGTTAATAAAATATTTACATGTTAGGTATGTATTACTTGTTGTTTGGAAGTTTTAATTTACCATGTACTTTTGCTATTTTTGGATTTATAAATTCGCTACCGGTTTCGACACAACCGTGCCATTGACGAGCGTTCTTAAAACTAACTTAAATTAGACAAGTACAGAAATTAGGCGAGGGTAGAGGGAGTGGTGATTTGGAGGGGGGGTGGGTGGTGGGAGGAGTCAAAGTTAATAGGAAACTTCCAAAACTTCCAAACAAAATGTCTAGAAATTGCTATATAGTGAATGCCGAAAAAATTCAAGAAAATGTATTACTTGATCTAAATTTGCGGAAACCTAGTTTATGATTGCTATCGATATCCAACTTTTTTAAAAATGGATTATGGTATGTCCGTGTGTCATCCAAATTCAATTACGGAAATCCATATTAATGATATGCATAATTTTTTCCAATAACTGTAATAATTGTGCAATTACATGAAGTATCAATTATTGGCCAAGAGATTAATGCAACATATACCTACGAGGATCATTGCGTCTAGGGTACAAGGAATTGCAGCTTACTAATTGCATCTTGGGATTAACCGTTCACACCCCGAATATTAGCTCAATTGATGGCACACGCGTACTACAACGCAGCCACTAATTGAATATATACGGAGAATCACTATCGATGAGGAGGATTTTACATAAATGTGTTAATTTTTTCAAAAGATTGGAATTCACTTTGTGGCGTCATTATTAATAAATGAATTATAAATTATTATTAATTCATTCTGTATTAAATTTATACATTGTCTACCGGTTATATGTAAAATAATATTAACATATCCTAAGATGAAAAACGAAACCGATAAAAAGGACAGAAAATAAAAAGATTTCAGTCGCATCTGGGACTCGAACCCGGGTCCTCTACCTATCCGGGGCAACGCTCAATCAACTTTGCTAATGAGACCAGTTTAATTTATGTCATCTTCATCGATATCATATCTCAAATTCAAGATTTGTGAATATTGTTTTCCATTTTTAATCTCATATTATTGGCAGCTATCTTTATGATGTCTACAAAGTTCTACCCGAACACAATGCAAACTAAATAGTGTCTCGGATTAGAATCCGACATTTTATTTATATAATACATCTATTGACTTTATATAAAGGTCTAAAGAATATATTCAATTTTTAATTATTAATTATTTTTATTGAGATTTAAAAACCCCATTGTAATATTTAATCATCGAAGAAAATAATATTAACATATCCTAAAATGAAAGACGAAACCGGAAAAACGAACAGGAAATAAAAGTTAAAAACTTTTTTGTAATAATGAAAAAGCTGTTCAAGCTTTCGAGGCAGTGTGAAAATGGCTATCAAAATCGAAACAGCTGTCAAAATAATAATAATAATAAGAAAATTGAATAGACAGAAACTTAATTCATAATAAAGAAGTTTATATCAATTTATTTCAACTAGGACAGGTATTTATATGTTTACCTCTTAACATATTAAATATCATAATATAAAACAGATTTAGAACAACAGAAACATGAAAAATGCAGCACAAACACCACTCAAACGACAAATATTTATTAATTGATAAACTAAAGTTTTTAAGACAACATTTTTGTGCATAGCGCAAAGGGTAACAATTATTTTTATAAACAATAATTATTAGCCTGAAACACTCATCCAAATTGAAAAAAATTGAGGGATTTAGCCGTTACAAGCCTTCCTCATACTAATAAAGATGGTTGTTTACAGGTGAAATATAATAAAAACAGTAATTATTGAATGAAACACTAGTATATATTGATTAACTTGGCGGGTTTACGATAAGCCGACGTAGCTCAACGGTAGAGCATCTGACCGGATATTAGAAGGTTGCAGGTTCGAGTCCTGTCGGCGACATTTATCTTTTCTCGGAAGGTTTTTTTTAATTTGGATGAGTGTTTCAGGCTAATAATTATTTTTTAGACAAATATTTAGGTTAGACATCACCATAGAGTAAAAGACAGTGAGTAGGAAGAATCTATTTCAAGATGGTAGATAAAAATACAGAATGTTCGCTAATTTAAGAAAAAACATAGAAACTTCAACGAAGGACCTGTATTTATACATAGATAAACCGAAATACTGCGTTTGTCTTCCCAAGAGGGATGAACAATATCATCTGATATTAATACTGAAAACGAGTAGTATTAAATTATCCTTTCTTTAAAAAACAAGAAATTCATATGTATAAATTATATGTTATTATGGTGATAGGTGTGTTTAAACATTATATATTTGCAGCATCGCTTATGAAAAAAATATATATCTCTGAAGGGAAATGCAGGGGTCGGGTCGATACTTAAAGGACATTTGCTCAAGCACCATGGACAGATCAATCGGTTATTTCGTATTTATTTTTATTTTCAGTGCCTTTATACGATTTCGTTAAAAAATCTAGTAAAAATGAAGGTTGTCAAAAAAATCAGAATTCTATGGACGAAATGTCAGGGTTGGGGTCTGTAATTAAATTTTAGGTTCCTAAGGCAATATGGGAAGGATCAAATGGAAAAATCGGATTTGTGATTATTTTCTTAGCCTTAATAAGTTTTCATAAAAAAATCTAATAAAAGTAAAGGTTGTCAAAGAAACATAAATTATATAGACAAAATGTCAGGGTAGGGGTCGGTACTTTAATGTCGTTTCCTAAGGCACTATAGGAAGGATCCGCCCAAAATATATGATTATTTTTTTTGGCTTCATAAAATTACGCTTTTAAAAAATAATGCACCAAATGAAAACGTATATGAAAAAAAAACAATTAATTTATTCTACACATCGAGATCTAAATATATAGAGAAAAAATATTTTTTTATTATTTATAATTCCGTCAAGAAATAATCTCGCATTTATATATATTGCGGATTTACCTCTGACATCTTGCACAGGAAATCCTAGTTTTACGAAAAGTTATAAATTAATTCACAATACATTCTTCAAAAAAATATTGACGAATGGCTCACAATATCTTCTTATTAACGGCGGCTAACTTCACTACAAAATAGTAATTATGTTCACATTTTAAATTATGAGGTTTTACCGAATAGTGAATCCAATAATTTTTGTTTATTCCATTACTAATCTTTCGTTAGTTTCTGTCGGGGAAATTATTGACTCAGGTATATATAAATATATACGAGTATATACAAATATATTTATACTAATTGATTCTTCATTTTGTTTAATGCAGTGAAGTGGTGAAAAGAATCATTTGACGTTTTAAAATTTGTATTTATTCGGTCTGAAACGAAATACGCACAGGCCGATATGAATTGACAGCGCCAATAATCCAGGGGCGCTCAACCATCACTGACTTCAAAGTATAATATGTATCTGATAATATGTATGAATAAATTTAATTAATATATATATATTTAAGTTAAGAAAGTAAAGTAATTACTCATTTCTTTTAAGTTAATACATAAAAAAAAGAATAAAAAGTTCACATTGAACATGATTTTATGTATGGATTATAAATTAGGTCAAGTTTTTTGTAAGCTTGTTAAATCTTTTAAAATGTTTTTTGTATGTTTGTTAAATTTTTATGTAAGTTTTCATAATTATGTTAAAATGTTAATGAATAAAAATTCTAAAATCTAGAAGAAAACATACCGTGGTTGTTAAACTCTGTTCGGTTACAACATCATATCTGTGCTCTTCCCCCGTGTCCATTATATCTTAATACTTTTTTTAAAATTAATTTTTAATTTAATTTAGTTAATTTTTTTAATGTTGTTTATTGCTAGAGGGACGATGTCAAATACTTTTATAGAGAAATATTTCAAATTTCTTTTGGCAGAAAACTGTTTTTATTGTAGGTTAGTGGAATGTAAGTTGTAATGAGGATCTTGTGAATCGACCCGAGATTGTATGTGCAAAGTTATCTTGGTTTTTTAATATCTTTTGAATATAATTGTTTCAGAGAGATTAAATTCAGGGCCTTAAAACTCAAATTGTGGGTAAATATTTTATGTAAAATTAGACTAAAGGATTTTAGGAAATTATCCACAAAGAATTGTTTATATCGCAATAATTTATTTTGCAAACGCTGGTTCACCACCTAGTCTAGGTGTTAATTTTAACCTCCATCAATCATGTAAACTGATGACGATCCTGAGGAAGGTTAAGATAAACCGAACCCGGTCGACACATGTATAAAGTGGTTTTAAACAAATGCCTTTTTTTCATTTACGAATAATGTCAAGCCACAAAGTGATTGTTTCCTTCGACAATAAATAACATGTATATTTCCTACAATACGGTACCTAAAATCTACAAAATTTTAATTAAGAATGTTAAAATTTCAATTTATTTTTAATTCCGGGCTAACGACTTTCTAATTTCCCCTTAATTTACACGAAATTTGTCCCCCACTCGCCGACCAGCGTAAACATCGCCCGTAATTCTGCTCAAATTTGGCATTCATAGCTTTAAGGGTGTAATTAAAAATCTGGGAATAAGGTCGGCAATTCTGCCCTATTAAGTGTTTCTCGCAAAATAGTATTTATTTATTCATCGAATGTCTTTTGCAAACATAATGATATATGACGTACAAAAATAGAAGTAGGTTCATTAGTTAGTTAAACGTTACTAAAATAATGATAGAAACTTAGAAGCAAAGAAATACATATCAGGTACATTCCGAAGTAAGCGCTTTATACATATTTGTAAAAAGCGTTTACTTTGTTTCTTGTCATTATAATAATATAAACACTAATATTCTTCATTTTAAAACTTTCGATATTCGTTATAAAAAACCACATTATTTTTTTTTTATTATTATATAACCGTTGCAACTATCATGAACTAAGATAGTTTAAAGGGTTTTTTATTAAACAATTTATGTTAAACCACTTAAATTTAATATTTTTATGTACCGGTTTCGGATGTAACCTTCCTTCGTTAGGCCTATATTAAAACTAACATAAAATAATGACAGATATACAGGGGTTCAAATTCTTCACGTTCTTCACTTCAATTCTTCCGTAATAATAATAAAAGGAAAAAAATAGATCTTTAGAAGCAATTGAAATTATGAAATTCCTAAATTATAATGTCTAGTATTTTGAATTACCAAGTAAACCCATCGTATGTTCTCTTCTAGATATATTTCCAGTGAACCGTTCGGTTCTTTCCGAAAAATCCCTAATTAACCTTTCTCCTTTGGTCGCCTCTCACTCCAACACCTAATTATTCATGTATGTCTGTCATTATTTTGTATCGAAAAATATTATCAAATGGGAAATTGTATTATTAATTGTTTTTGTGTTTAATTTGTAGAACTCCAATTAATTTTTTAATAATTTAATTTAAATCAAATTTAATAATGTTATTAAGTTCTGCAAGTATTTTTATTTTTTATTATTGTGACAGCTGTTTCGACGTTTAAGACCATTTTCAAACTGTGGTTAAACTACATTGTGACGACTTATTTATATGATTATAGATCGGGTTTGGGATCGAGGATCTGTTAATAAACTGCCTTCTTACGGACTTGCTGTATCCCTGTGTACTTGGATTACCGACTGTTTGAAAGAGACATCAATTCAGACGGTTGCTTATGGTTTCATCTCTTTCTTGCATTCAATAAATGCTGGCGTCCCACAGGGATCTGTTTTTCGCCTTTGCATTTGTTGTACATCAACGTTCTCTTAACAAGCAGCAAATGTACGGTTTCCTCTTGGGATCAAAATAACCTCGTCAAATTTAATGTTTCAAAGATCCAATCATGTCTGACGTCTAAAAGGTATCGAAATAACAATCTAGTGTCGTTTAATGGAAGCAATCTTCCCAAAAAGTCCTCCTTTGATATGCTTGGTGTAACCCTAAGAGACCAGCTCATGTATGGGGGCTCCATCGAAGCCAGAGTAAAATTAGCCTCTCAGAAGCTGGGCGTACTTAACTGTACAGAGCCCGCAGATACTTTAATAATACATAACTGCTGACCTTGTACAAATCGCAAATGCGGCCAACTGTAGAATTTGGCAGCCACCTTTGATCGGGAGTCCCAAAATATCAGAAAAAAATATAGAGGTGCAGAAACGGGTGGTCCGTTCGACAGATTCGCCTTTCTTAACGAACGGATTCCAATCTTTCGAGCAAAGACGTCAAATGGGAATACTGTCCTTGTTATACCGGTAATTCAATGGAAGATGCTTTGGGAAACTAGCGTCAGTGATCCCTTCGGCACCGGTGCATAGTCGGGAAATACGCCAAACGCGCCACCAAGACCCAGGTTCACTCCTTCCAATATTCTAAAAGATGTTCCATACAGAATCCCTAAAGATAACATAGGTCTTGAGGGAAATTATTTACCTCGGGACCTCCTGTGCGAAGTTATTGTAAAAAAATGAACGATATCTCTTTATTTTATGTTAATTTAAAAATTATTTATATAATTTAAGTCATGTAACATTATGTCATATTGCCGGGATAATGCATTACAATCAACCATTGACACGATTTGTCGATGGGGCGATAATGCGATTATTTTAATGTGGAATATAGAATGTATCCACAACCCACAAATTAATATTTTGCCGTACTTTATTTACCATTATTCATTTTGCGACATGTGGAATAGCCAATAAAACAAATACAATAAATACGAATAACTTCGTTTCAACCACTGTAGGTACTCGCATTTAAAATATAAATATCTATCTATATGTTTCAGAAGCAAGGTTCCCCTCATCAGGTTAAAAAATAATGACAAATATCGACAAATAATAAGCAAATAGATAAATTGCAAACATAAACAAAAAAATTAACAATACGTGATGAAAGTAGGTAAGTAATTAATGAAAAAATAAAAATTAGGATAGGAAATTGCTCATGAAACATATCGATTTTATAAAAAGAATTTATTATTTATTATGGTGCCACAACATAAGCTTGCTCTTATTGAAGGAGTTATTAAATTTTGGTTTGTTTTAAATTATAAATAAATCTGTAATTTAACCTTACAAAAACAAAACAAATCGTTGCTAACCGAAGAAAATAACAAGCAGTATTCCAAAATTTTAAAGACTTTCCTTGCAAAGTACTTCTGGATCAACTTACTTCTGGATTTCTGATAATTCTTATTTCACAACAAAACAAGTCCAAGATTAAAACCAAGGAACAAAAGTAAAATTGTTCAGGAAACGGAGAATGACATTTTCACTTAGCCTCTCGCAGTTTCAACAAAATTATTATATAACTTTTATTTATTTTATGGAATAGATCCTAGACAAGAGAGCCCGTTATAAAAAAATTATTAACAATAATTATTAAAATATTTATTATTTTTATAAACAATAATTATTAATCTAAAACACTCATCCAAATTGAAAAAACCTTCCAAGCAAAGATAAATGTCGCCGGCAGGACTCGAACCCGCACCCTTCTAATGTCGGGTCAGATGCTCTACCGTTGAGCTACGTCGGCTTATCGCAAACCCGCCAAGTTAATCAATATATACTAGTGTTTCATTCAATAATTACTGTTTTTTTATTATATTTTCACCTGTAAACAACCAACTTTAATAGTATGAGAAAGGCTTGTAACGGCTAAATCCCTCAAATAGATGGCGTCGAGACAAATTATGTCTACATTTTATTGGTGAAAAATTGCTTTGACTTGTCAAATATTTATTAATTGATAAACTAAAGTTCTTAAAAACTTAAGACAAGATTTTTGTGCATAGCGCAAAGGGTAACAATTATTATTTTTATAAACAATAATTATTAATCTAAAACACTCATCCAAATTGAAAAAAAATTAATTAATCAATTAATTAAAATATTTACTTATTTGGAACACACTATATTTAATCAAATGTAAGAAGGCTTTGACTGCCCAACTAGGAACAAATCCTATTTTAGGAAAGTCAAATTGACAAGTTTAGTTCATATTAAGTGCCATTATACAAAAATAGGAGAGTAGAAAAGCTAATATTGATATAGTATGGTAAGATAATATGTATAGAAAAAGTATAATAATTAAATATATAGAGATGTGAAGAAAAGGACAGAAAAAAAACAATTGTGTATACCAGATAATTTGAATACAGTATAATTAATTAATACGGAATAATCGTGTTGTGGCATGTAAATGGGGGGATGGGTAGGAGGAAGGTTGGGTAGGAGAGAATGCACCACGGTGGGTGTCAGGGTTGTGTTTCTGAAGAGTGAGGAGACAAGAATATCAGCTTGACTTACCCAGGTGTTAGTCTCCAAGGCAGGTACGTCTTTGTCCGGACAATGGTTAGCTCAGATCTGGTGCAGCAATGAGGTTTCCTCTCTCTCAGAGTCGAGTGAGTCGACCGCAGTCTTATAATTCGGAGTGAGGCAATTGCTAATCTACGTTAAATGAGACGAGGTAGTACTTTCAGTCTCAGAATTTATTGTATAGTGATACTAGACATAACAGGTTATGTGCAATCGTATAACTAATAGAAATTTCCTATTTCTGACATAAAGTTAAAATCTTTCTCTCTCTGATGAACCGGGTGTATCAATTTTGGCAAGGCAAGTACAACACATAACAGAGGGTAGATAGGAACAGCTTACATGAGGAGATCGGAGTAGTGGCGTCTCACATTAATATGGTCGATACGGCCGGCGGAAGCCGCAGGCAGGAACCCAAGGGTCGTTCAACTCCACACTGAGTTTAAGTTAGTTTTAAATTACAAGTCACCATCTTAGGTGTTTTACAGTAAAAGGGCACGATTAGCTACGGGGCTTCAAACCCGCATTCGAAAATACGTTGCCTATCAGATTTGGTTGACAAAATGGCACATTAGCCGCGAACTCCTACAGAGTCGCTGCTGACGGTTTGCTTGTCCGATGGGAAGTGAGTGGTGAACAGAAGTGGCCGCCGAGCAGCAGTGAGGGCTCGGGAGTCGCTTCCTGTTACCCTGTTCTGTAAGGTCGGTAATGATTGTATGGCTCTCATTGGTTGATTATGAGCGGCACAATCACCTGATTGGTTGATTACTGTGACGCATCGTAATTGGTTGGCCAGCTAAGTTTGTTGTGACGAGGAGCTAGAATTTAACGTAGGGTCACCCTTTTGTCACCTAACAATAGTTGAGTTCAAATATATAAGAAAAAAGTGTGTAGTAATCGTTTACGTATTCCAGATAATTTGAGAATAGTATAATAGTTAAGTGCTTGTGAAAAGATGAGGAAAAAAAATTATAGAGTAAACAATTATGTATAATAATAATAATAATAATAAGAGTTAATTTCTATAGCGCAGTTTTGTGAAGGTTCACCTCAAGTGCGCTTTACACTAACTAACCTAACCTAATTGTAAAATAACAGATATACTACATAGTATATCAGTTATTATTATATATACACAATATGCAAATTAATACTATGACATACAATATTCATGAGCAGGTATTATAAAATAACAATTTAGAAACTAATGGTGTAAATAATCAAATATGTAGTAGGTACAAATAACAAGAGAAAATTATATACATGGTTTTTCACTGAATACTAATGAAATTAAATAACAAGGAGAGAAAACCGCAACTAAATAAGCTATGGAGGATTGAAAGAAAAAGAAAAAGAAAAGAAAGAAAAAGAAAGAAAAAAATGTCCTGAAATTATGTTTCTACGTACATGAATTTATGTTTTATGTCGGATAGGATTTTTTGAATAATTTTGTTTTCAATACCCGTTTGAACTCTGCTAAATTCTGAATGTTAGCAATATTTGGGGGAAGCTTATTCCAGATGACCGGGCCCGATATACAAAAAGCGCGATCATAGTACACGGGTTTATTTGACCGAGAGGGTTCAACTAATCGGTTAGCAGCATTCAAATCTGCTGGCCTCAAAGAAAGCTGTCTATCACCTGGGTTTTGTCGGACACAGAGTTCAGATATATAGGCTGGTGCCTTTCCGTGGAGTGCTTTGAAGGTTGTTAAGCAAATCTTGAATTCTATTCTTTCAGGGCGTCGAAGCCAATGAAGGCGATCCCTTAGAAGTGGAGTTATGTGACAATATTTAGGCTCACTATATATAATTCTCGCCGCAGCATTGAAGACAGACTGGATCCTATTGAGTTGTTTCTGGGGGAGACCAGCATATGCACTATTACAGTAGTCCATACGTGAGACAACAAAAGAATTTATTAGTGTTTTAGCTGAATCAGAGGGAAGGCATCTACTGATTGATTTTATCTGCCTAAGATGGAAAAAGCCAGAACTTACCGCCTTTGAGATTTGCGACTCAAGAGATAGACAACCGTCGATAGTGAAACCAAGAAATTTAATTTCTTTAGAAGGAATGATATCAGTGCCTTGAATTTGAATCGGACTGAAATCAAGAAGGTCCTGCCTTCCGGGAGAAGATATCCAAATGAACTCTGTTTTGGTAGGGTTAAGTTTAAGTTTATTAACAGACATCCAACTTGATACTGTGTCAATAAAGTCAACAACCTCATTTTTTAAGATACGTTTTTCATCCGGAGAACAAAACTTGAAAATTATACGATCATCCGCATAGCCCTGTGATTCAAAGCCAGCCGAGTGAATGAGGCGTTCAAGACGATTTGTATACAAAATAAAGAGAATGTGACCCAGGACGGAACCTTGGGGAACTCCAAATTCAATTGGAGATTCAGGTGAAGTACATTTATTGAAAATTACTGAGCTTATTCGTCCAGACAGGTAAGATGTCATCCATTTTAGCACATCACCCCGAACGCCAAATTCGGTATCGAGCACATTTAGTAGGATACTGTGATCCACCGTATCGAATGCAGCACTCATGTCAAGGATGGACACTAAACCCACTTTACCTGCTTCCATCCCAAGAATCAGATCTGAAATGATCCGCAAAAGAACAGTCTCTGTTGAATGAAACTGTCTATAGGCTGATTGATTTTTCGCAAACAAACCAGCAGAGTTCAAATACCCCACTAATTGTTTAGCTACAATTTTCTCTAGCAATTTGGCAAGAAAGGGATATAGAGATAAGATAAGAGATAAGGATAAGAGATATATTAGATATAGGCCTGTAACTATCCGCATTGTCAGCATCAAGATTTGTTTTTTTCAGTATTGGTGTTATTAGTGACTTTTTAAGTGTGCCGGGAACAAGTGAATTTTTTAAAGACCTCTGAATAATGCTGGTAATTACAGGCGCTATATCAGGGAGGCATTTTTTTATGAGCCAGGTAGGCAGAGGATCTTGAGCACATTGCTTATTCGGACAAGATATTATAGCCCGTGTTATATCCTCTATTGTAACATTTGAGAATTTTATGAAATCACCAGAAAGTGGTCTTGGTGCAGTTATGGAAGGTAACCCCTCTCCACTAAGAGCTCTTATATTTTGAACTTTACTGTTAAAGTAAGCTGCCAGAGAAGCCGCTTCAAGAGAGGAGTCAGTCGGGGCATTGTTCTCTCCACAAACGGTTTTTAAGTGCTGCCAGAGCTTTCGCGGGTCCTTCTGCGAATCTATTTGATCACACCAAAATTTTTACTTTTTTTGTGCCACTTCTTTTCTGTATGATTTTTGTTCGTCAATCCATAGTTGACGATTGCTACCAGTTGGATGCTTCCTGTATTGTCGCTCTAATTTTCGCATTTCCTTCTTCTTTTTGAGTCATTCAGCATCGAACCATTTGCTACATTTCCGTATGCGACATATCTTTTCTGTAGAAGGAGCATGTTTATCAAGTAAAGATAGTAGCGTGGTATTGTACGATTTAACCAGATCATCTAACTCGATTTCTTCAAGATTATCTTGATTACAGAGACGCGAGGTTCTCAGTTCCGTGCAAAATTCCTCAATATCGAATATCCTCCAATTTCTGGAGACGATTGTTTTGAACTCCAGTTTTGGAGGATCAAAGGCGAATACGGAAGTGAGGAGGCGATGATCGGAGAGTCCAACATCCAGTACCTCTGTGCTTATCGGGGGAAATCCAACTCGTGAGATAATGATATCGAGTGTACCGCCTGCATCATGAGTAGCAGAGTTCACCCACTGCTCGCAGCCGAAATCACGTAGAATTTTTGTAAATTTTATTGAATGGGGATCTGTCTTCTTTTCCAGGTGAATATTAATGTCTCCCAGAATTATAATATCACAGTTGTAGTTGGAGACACATTCTATAAGATACACCTGACGAATCCCTATACTATCCAAGCGAAGACCCTTTTGTGCTATAATTGCAACTCCTCCATGATTTGTGAAATTGATGTTGCTTGTGTCAGATTTGATCGGTCTTGCAGCTTCATACACGGAAAAACCGCTAGACCGCAGGTTTTTTATTGATTGCGATTCTCCGTTTTCGTGCCATGTCTCGGATAATGCCAAAATATGGAGACCCTTAGAACTAATTAGTTCCACAATATCGTCATGTTTATTCGCTATAGATCTAGCATTCCAAGCAGCAACGGTCAAACCTTTAGGGGAACGACTATTCCTGGTTTGAGCTAACCGCAGGTTTTTAGCTAGTTTAACCTTCCTCCCGGCTCTGCATCTTCGCTTTTTGCCATTACGTCTGGGAAGCAGTACACTATTATTATTGTCATTATCACTACTATTATTGTCATTATCACAATTATTATCACTTATTGGTAATGGTCGTAAAGCATACAATTCGTCTAAAGTATACCGTAACATGATTTATGACCTTACGACCCATTTCGAAAGTTTATAAAAAAATAAAGAGTAACCTTTCTTTCGGACAACGTTCCATCCCGGCAGAAAAACATGTGGCATGCATCTGTGAAATGGTCACTATCCCCACACTGCACCGCACTGCACTGTTCACTAAACTATGTCTGTTAGATGTCCACGAGTTGTTTTGAATAAAACTTTAAGCCGTATTATTTTTAATTGTTACAACTATTGAACTTAACACTAAATAATTATTTTATCATAAGAACTAAAATATTTGGGATAATTCACTTATACAGATGAACTTTTTAGGACACTAGTACAAAATCTACCCCTTCTGTACAATTAAAATCTAGGAGCGTGTATGGATACGTGTCTGCAGCTTCTAAGCGCTGACACTATGTATATGTGTTTGATAGGTAATATAATAATAATAATAATAACAAAGCATTTATATAGCGCAGTTTTGTGTTATTTCACTTCAAGTGCGCTTTACTATAAATAAACTTAAACATGATTAAATAACTCCATTCAGTGGTATTCCTACAGTGCTACTTTTACATACTATTTAGGTACTGGTTGGTACTACGAGGAAAAAATGCGTTAAAAATTGAGGAATAAAAAAAGGTAACATTATTGAGTAATATTGATAGGAGTGAAATACCCATCACTCAGATTTATGGGCCATCGACGAAACTAAGGGATGCAGTCTGAAGAGGATGCAGTAAATAGTTAATAACATATTAATTGCATAAATATTTCGCCGTACGTCAGCCCTTATATCTTTGGGGTTGAGACAGTATTCTGGTTTCTTTATCAATGAATTTTAAAAACTAAGTAATAGTACTTTCATGGTTAAAGAATTATTGCTGATTATTTTAAAACAGTAGGTTCATTCGGGTTTGTACTGTAGTACAATATTAAAACAATGTATCCCCCACATACTAAATTAAAACAAACTTACGGCATAACAGCTGCTAGCATTTAAGGGGAACGGCCTGTTTCATACAAAACTTAATTTTGGATTTGAGGTCAACATACTCATCTTAACCAAATGATCATTTTTTAGTTAAAAAGGATATCAAATGTCTTGTACGGATTAAAAGCATTTTATAATTTTTTTAAATTTAAGATAAACGCAATAAAAAAAGTCAAATTTTCGCGATTTCAGAGGCAACTTTATAAATTATTTGGGGATTTATTGCGATTGAAAAAAAGGTTTACCCCATCTCCTATGAGAAAAATAATACAATACAAAATATATGTTAAAACAAGCATTATAATTGACTTAATTGAAATTTTAAAAAATTACCAAATTACGTTGGAACACAAATTTTCCGTATATAATTTAAAATATCGACAAAACAAAACTTTTTTTCAAGGATTTTTTGGTTCTAGTGAATATTATTTTTTGTAATCGTATTTATTTATCAAACAGAACAATTAAAAAAAGTTTAACAAAACCACTCAAATAATTTTTAAAGTTGCCTCTAAAATCATGAAAATTGTTTTTTTTTAAATGGCGTATATTTCATAAATTTAAACAAAAATAAATAAAATACTTCTGATCCGTGCTAGAACATCTAGTCATTCTATCAATCATCATACTATAAATTTAATTAAAAATATATATCATTCATTTTGAGCGGATATTTTGGTCTCAAATCCAAAATTAAGTTATGTGTGAAACAGGGCGCGCAGCCGTTCCCCTTAAACCGCTCCAGATTTCTTAAGCCTCGGTCACACACAGCTATTTAGACGATGCTATGTTGCCATGGACAGTGATCGCCAATTCTTCTAGTCACTAGTAGAGAGTCATAGGGCTCTACTGGAATTTCTGGAACTGCGAGTAAAAATTAGTGTGTTTGAAACAACCGTTTAGTTTGAATTGCGCTGAGGTTAGTAAACGATTTTTTTATCGTTTAGTTATTGGCCAAAAAGGAAATGGGTTCACTTTAATTGGTTACTCCTTAACTCAAAAAAAATTATATTCTAATGAGAATTGCGATTCCATGTAACATCAACCTTGAAATCACCTTGCGTTAATTGGCAAAGTGGCGATACCCTAAAGCCATTGGAGAATTATTTATTCAGAGCTTCCCATAATACGATATCAACACCCTTTTCGGAAGTATTTAAAACTAACCAAATGCTTATTGCTGATGTCAGACGATGCGACAGAAGCGTCGCGTCAATGAAAATTCGGCAACTACTGCAGAAATCGTTCTTGTATCACGATCAGAATTGATTGTGTAATTAATAATTTATTTTACTTTTTTATTGCTCCCTACTTTCTACTCTAGCTTGGGTCGTATTGTAGGAAGAGTTATAGTATTTTTATATATATATAAAATATTCTATTTTGTCAAAATAGTAATACATGCGTACTATACTTAACATTATTTAATATAGAAAACAAAAAAGTAATTTAAAGATTATCTCAAAATAAAAAAAATTAAACATTGATTTACATAGTAAAATTAAAAATGAATTTACTCATTACAGTCCAATACAAAAACAACACAGAAAAGGTTAAACAACGTAGGAATAAATCATTTTGAGTAAATTTACCAATAGACTACATCAAATCTACGACATGCACGATATTTTCAGCTGCTGAGACTTCAATAATTAAAAAGTGTATTTTTAATGTGGTGTCGAATAAATATTTTGTACATTGAATGTCTTCTAAACTTTCGCGCGATCTAAATCGCGCGAAAGTTTAAAAGCTGATTATTGAACACATAAAGCGATTTGAGGCTACTATTTAAATAGCAGCGTTGAAATCGCTTTCTGTCAGCGTAGCTTAAGAGATAAATACAGAAAAAAAGTTCTGTTCAGGTAAGTCACAAAATGCAAAACAATGTTTTTTTATTGGAAAAAAAAATTAAGCAAGATACAGATAAAACGGTCTTCTTAAGCAAATCTATGTGGTTTATCAACAGGTACCCATATATTATTACGTACATATTTTTTAAATACGTTTTAATTATCACTTTAATATATACATAGATTAACCATTACTCTTTTATATATTTCGATCTTCTCATTCAATGACCATTCAAGTTAAATTTAATATTTGATTTTAATTTAGCAGAGCCCCGCAGCTCCATCTCCTTCGTTATAAAGAGGTTTCTAGTACACAATTGCTGACTCTATACAAATCGCAAGTGAACCTCAATGTAGAATTCGGCAGGCACTCCTTGTCGAGGGCCCTAGGATATGTGAAAAAAAACCCTTGACTATGTGCAGAAACGGGCGGTCCGTTTGATAGATTCGCCTTTCTTAACAAACGGACGGCAGTCTTTGGAGCACAGACGTCAGGTGGGAATGCTGTCCTTGTTCTACCGGTATTTTAATGGAGGATGCTTTGAGGAAACAGCGTCATTGATCCCTTTGGCACCGGCGCAGTTGGGAAACACGCCAAACGCGCGCCCAACATTTAAACACGGTTGACATTTGTCACGTGAGAACGGGTCGCTTCTACGACTCGATGCTATGTTCAACAGTTCGACTGTGGAATGATCTTCCGGCCTCTGTGTTTTCTCCATCCCACAACTCTTCTCTTCTCTCAAGACCCAGGTTCGCTCCTTCCTTCTGTTCTAAGATTTACGAGGCGGATTATAACAATTAAAAGCTCGACATTTCGGTATTCTTATGATTTGTATAAGCGCCTCTGTATTTGCTTAGGACAAAACAATAATAATTATTTGTTCCATTTAATTAAGCTCTCCGAATGACAACAATAACAATCAGAACGAGTTTCAGAAACACTCAATAAACACACGAAAAACGTCGTCTTCTTTCAGCAGCCCTGTAAAGTCTCTAATAGCTTCTCTTCCGAGTGTTGTTATATTTGAGCCGAGTATTGTTGGTTATTGTGGAGCCAAAATAAGCTCCTTCCCGACCGCCGCCCGATTGTATGTAGCGACTACGCAAAGTTGAACCTTTGTGAACTGCTTCCGGCTTAATCTCAAAACTTTTTCTCCAAGGCTTCAAACTTGGAATTAATAATTAAGGGCCGAATATTAAACAAGGAATGCCGAAACTTTGTCCGTTGGAAAGTATAAATAAATCATTGAACAACATGCTTCTTCTTCTTCTTCCGTAGTACGGCGAAAGGGCTCAATGGAGCAATCTGGATGCCTGGATGCGCAGAGTGAGGAATCAGAGCTGAATCGGATCAAGGGAACAAGGGAACTATAATAAACATTATTTATTTATTCCGGAATGTGGGGAGGTTTGTGTAGTCGATCACATCCCATAAAGTGTATACAAATAACTTGGATAATACATATTCATAAAAACGGAAATGTGAAGAGAAGATAATAGACGTTAGTGAATTATTAAAATTGAGATTGGTGAAGGTAATATATTTCTCCGTCTTGCTTCTATGCTGGTTTTTTATACCCTCTCCGTAAATCCTGCCACCCGGGTTCTTATAAGGACTTTAAAGCCAGGAACTCGCCCCTCCGTGAGCATGTTGGAGGCACTCCAGTGTCTGGAAAGACCGAATATCGCGCCGTAGGCATTATTGTACTATATGCGAATTCTTTCCATGCTACCCTTCTTGAAGTTCGCCCAGAGAACGTTGAACAGAATGCAAGAAATATCGTCCTTTTCACGAGTGGACTTCAATGCCGAAACCTTTTACCGAGCATGTTTGACTTTACACTAAGTGCTCGTCTTTGCTTGTCGATATCATCGTCATCCATCAACGCACCAGTAATGACGTGTCCCAGATATTTGACTTCTTCTACCACCTTCAGAAGCTTTCCATTTAAGAAAGCTGGTGGAATGCTTTTAGGACCCTGTCCATATCTGATAATCAGTAGTGCTGTTTTTTTTTAAATTATTATACGATCTCTTTATCACTTATCATCACCTGATCTGGTTATGTCATGAGGCAGGTCGTTGAAGTCGGTTGAAGAGGCCCGGATTAAATGTAGGAGGAAAGACAGATGCCGGTAGATCATTCCACATACGCTTCGACTTACATAAAATAACGAGGTGGCGAAACGATCCGTTCTAACGAAACCAACATCAACTGTGAACGGGTGTCCCGCTAGTGTCCGTCGAGTTTCACGCAAGTGCAGTGGCATGGGGGGATCAACGCTGTTAGCTTCTTCAAACAGGCTCCATTGAACTATCCGTATAAAATCACTATACCTACATTGAGTTTGTGCATTAGAGGTGCAAATCGGTCTGTTAACGGTGGATTGTAAATCAAACGAATTTTCCCTCTTTTTCACAGAATCAAGCAGATTTATTAAGTACTTTGGGAGCTCCAGTACAGATGGTTTCTAAATTCAACTGTTTGATGTTCTTGAGATTTGTATAAGATCAGCAGTTGGTCACTATTGAAGAATCTGCTAACTATGTAAGACGTCCAGGTTCTTGGAAGTCAGATTTACTCGGTTTTCTATAGATCCCTGATACTTGAGCTGGTCAGAAATATTTTCCGTAAGCATCTCGATGGAATCTTTATAAAGAAAGGTGCTTCCGTAAAATTGAACCAGACAGTTATTGACTGGACTTGGATTTTTGAGACGTTGAAGCTGACTAGAGGTTGGCTCTACTGCAGGCACGAACCTTCTCGAGGTGGTGGCCAACTTTTATTCTTAAGGTTTTTCGAGTCGTTTGGACGGATATTTAGCTGAAGTAGATTTTAAAATTGGAATTAGATAGAAAGTGAAATATCTTAGTTTTATAATTTCTTCGAATGCTTTGTAACTTTGTGGCATCATTATTAATTATATAAATTGAAAATACACTTTGTATATACCACTTTACTTAAAATATATAAATATTTCTACATGTTTCGATAGCAATGCTATTATCTTCAGGAATAAATGAATACTAAAAAATAATTTCAAGAAATAAAAAATAATTTTTTGGAAAAGATATGTTGATGACGTGTTTTGTATTTGGACTGGGAATGAAAGACAACTAAATATTTTCCTAAATTTTCTAAATAAAATCCATAAAAAAATTAAATTCACCATAGAAATTGGACAAAATTTTAACATAAACTTCTTAGACTTAAATATTTCTATTGTTAATAATAAATTTGAATTTAATATACATCGTAAAGATACTTATTCAGATATTGTTATACATAATACTTCTAATCATCCATTTTCTCAAAAATTATCAGCTTTTCATTCTATGCTTAGTAGATTAGTTAATATACCATTATCAAATAATAATTTTAACAAAGAATTAAATATAATTAAACAGATTGCAATAAATAATGGTTATAATACTAAATTAATAAACAATATGTTAAACAAAAAGCTTAAGAAAAAATTTATTAAATCTTATGTATATCCACAAATAACTGATGTTAATAAACAATGAAGAAAAATATTATTTTTAAATAACAATACCGCAAATTTAATAATTAAAACTTGCCAAATACTATCCAACCAGCTTTTTATACCAATAATAAATTTAAAAAATACATTTTAAATAACAAAGATAAAGATAATATTTTGAATAAATCGGGAGTATATAAATTGATTTGTAATGACTGCAACTATTTTTACATCGGAAAGACTTGTAGAAATTTCAGTATTAGGGTTAAGGAACACCTAAGATGTTTAAATAATAACAACTATTCTGAATTTGCAAATCATATTTTAGAAACCAATCATTCGTTTGATATAAATAAAGGTTTAAAAGTTTTACATACAAATACAACTGGTTTACAATTAGATAAATTTGAAATTTTAGAAATAAGAAAAAGTGTTAATAGCGAATTAAATTAATTAAATAATCAAATATTTTTTAAAAATAGCTATCTCTTAAATTAATTTTAATATTAATATTAATAATGATAATTTTTATTTATATTTCTAATTTAAATGTATTATTCAATGTTTTATAATTATTTTGTCATTAACATTTTTAATCTGTTACTTACCTACTTTAATTCATTTTTGTTTATGCTCATATTTTGTATATTCTTAAATTATTGTTTTTAAATTTTTTATCATTTTTCTATACTTGAAATTATTTTTTAGTATTCATTTATTCCTGAAGATGATAGCATTGCTATCGAAACATGTAGAAATATTTATATATTTTAATTAAAGTGGTAAATACAAAGTATATTTTTAATTTATATAATTAATAATGATGCCACAAAGTTACCAAACATTTGAAGAAATTATAGAAATATTATAATACTGTAATCAATTTTATAGCACCGTTTTAGTCAAATATCTCCTGTAGTCCAGAGGGGCACTTTGCAAGTCTAGTAGTCAAAATTAACTGAAAAATTCCACATTGTAAGATATTATAAGTACCTACCCACCTACGCTCTGGTGAATTACCTCGACTCAGAATCTCTACATTACTTGTAATCATTTTACCTATTTTCAGTGACCACGTATGGACAACCAGGTACTCCCTAATCTCCCTCTTCTCCGCTTCTTCCCTTCACTCTCTTCCTTCAACCTCACAACATCTCCTTAATGGACCGTTCCACCCTTGTTCGATGTGCTATACAAATTGTTGTAAACTTTTCAGTCACGGTAAATAATTAAATGTGAAAAAATTTTATAAAAAAAAAAAAATCGTATTTAGACCTAAGTAGAATTCTTAAGCTTTTTAAGATAATTTTATAAAAATTCTCCATTCCTAAAATTGAACACTAAAAATATAAATATTTTAAATAAATACCAATTCTTTTACCACTAATCTTCGAATAAATGAAGTGACCTGCCAGGTAAGTATGTTTTCTGTATTTATATTTGAACATAATTAGATAGAGAATATGAAGTAAATTTTTTACGGCGCAAAACAAATTATATAATAAACAAATAATTACAAATATTTGTACATGTAAATAATTATTATCAAAAAAACTCAAATGTTTAAAATAATTACCTACTCTTATTTTGCCAATAACATTCTAATGTATATAATATCAATAACAAATAGGATTTAAACAGTAACTGCAATATCATGCAATCTGCAGTGTTTTCTAATATATGTGTCCTGTGCGTCCAAAGTCATATCATCTCAGCCCAAAACATTTCAATTTAATGTTTTAATCTGGAGTGTCCTACCAGGTAAGTATGTTTTCTGTATATAATAATAATAATAATAGTTGGATGACTTGTATAGCGCCGTTTTTGTGAGAAATCACCTCAAGGGCGCTGTACAAATATTTTTTAACTAATTATGTACAGACAGATACAGAAAAAACATACTTACCTGGCAGGTCGCTTCAGATGAACACAGTTTTAGAAAAATTTAATTAAAGAAATGATAGTTTTACATGGTTATTTGTTTCTCCTTTTATATTGATGTTACATTTATTAGATGATCGGTGGCACAAGAAGAGTTGGTATTTATTGAATTATTGGTATTAATTTTTAGGACTGAAAAGTATTCATAAAATGAATTTTAGGACTCGAAAATATCTATAAAATTACTTTACTCGGCGTTAGAAGCTTTTAATAAATATTAACGTTTTTATTTATTTATTTTTTATTTTTTTATTTTACACTTTGGATGTTTACAGTGTTGCGGGCTGTGGACGCATTTGAGCACCGATGCGTGATTTTTTAATTATATTTTTATTTTATTTAATGACTTTAGGTAAGTACTAACCGGCCAGCCTAGCTAAGCAATTTACAGGTGAATTTATGGATACGATTGTCTGAAAAGATGTGTATTAAGTTTACTTCTGAATTCTGTTGAGTCTTTGATAATATGTACATAATAAGATAAACCCTAGCAGAGTAGTATTTGTACAGCGCCCCTAAGGTGATTTTTCACAAAAACGGCGCTATACAAGTCAAACGAGTAATTATTAATGACTTCAATATTATTATGGTTTTTTTTAAATCCCTTTGATGAACACAGACGTAAAACGTATTTCTGGGTGTCTAGGATCACGACCCAATGTTTGTTGACGCCATGCAAAAAAAATCGGAAACATCAATTTTCAACCTCGGGTCAAGAATTCTTGAATGTCTGACCTGTCAATTGAAATTTGCTCCTAAGGACTAATTCATGTTTTGACATTTACAAACGCCAAGGGATACGCTGGTTCAGATATGTCTTCGGTTTTAAGTTACTTTGGTTTATTACAAAATAAATAACAGATTTATGTGAATATTTAAAAGATAGTTATGTCAATATATCCTAGTTAACTTAATGCTAAAACGTTGTCTTTGTATAATTTTTTTGATGACTAAAAATATCAACACGTAATAGATTTTGGGTGGAGGGTGGGTAGTGAGGACAAAGTGCAGTGGCGTGACGGCTTGGCGCATAACCCCCGGCCCTATTTTGAAAAAAAAAATGGTAGGTGCATATTTTAGACAGTAGCTACTTGAAAATTAACCCCACGGAGGCCCTGAATTTTTTTTTTCTCTGATGACATATTTTATCTTTGATGTTGCTGTGTAGAGGGTCTTTTTGAGGAGGGGAACGTGTGAACAAGGGTCTTGAAGGGACTCTTGTTGTAGGAGGGAGAAACACAGAAGCCGGAAAATCGTTCCATAGCCGATCTGTTGAACTACGAGTCATAGAAAATACGGGTTCTCATGTGACAAATGTCAATCATCTACAAATGTAGGGCGCGCGGTTGGCGTGTTTCCCGACTATGCACCGATGCCGATTGGATCAATGATGGCAGTTCCTTAGAGCATCTTCCATTGTTATTAATTTACTAATTTGCCCAGACAAAATTTCATAATATTTTTGGATGTCCTTTTTTCGAATTTATTTATAGGTATGCATGTATATTAAATATAGACAGGTACCATGTTAAAGGTTTGTTTATATTTTTTTCTCAAAAATACATTAGTACCTACCTATAAGTAGATACAAAACTAAATAAAAAATATTTTGATATCTGAAATATATATATATTTTATTTTATTTAAATTTAATGTAAACCATATTTGTTTAAATTTAATGTAAACCATATTTGTTTAAATTTAATTTAAACCATATTTGTTTAAATTTAATGTAAACCATATTTGTTTAAATTTAATGTAAAACATATTTGTTTAAGTTTAATGTAAACCATATTTGTTTAAATTTAATGTAAACCATATTTGTTTAAATTTAATGTAAACCATATTTTATATCTCTGTACCTACCTATAAGTAGATACAAAACTAAATAAAAAAATATTTTGATATCTGAAATATATATATATATATATATATATATATTATTTTATTTAAATTTAATGTAAACCATATTTGTTTCAATTTAATGTAAACCATATTTGTTTAAATTTAATTTAAACCATATTTATTTAAATTTAATGTAAAACATATTTGTTTAAGTTTAATGTAAACCATTTTTTTTTAAATTTATGTAATCCATATTTGTTTAAATTTAATGTAAACCATATTTGTTTAAATTTAATGTAAACAATTTTATTATTAAGTTCCACAAGTATGTTAGTTTTTTATTATTGTGAGAGTTGTTTTGGCGTTCAAAGTCATTTTTAAACTGTGGTTAGGCCACTTATTTATATGATTCTATTTACCCCCACCCAATAAAAAATTTATGGTACCTAAAATGATTTATTACCGATGAAATATATTTACCGAGAAAATAATTGTGATAATAGATTCTCTATTCTGTGAGGTACTTACAGTTGAAATCTCTGTTACATTGTAGAAATTCTTTAATGTTGTGTTTCATATAATTCCTAGAATATTTGTTATTTATATACGTATTATTATAACTAGGTAACGTACTAGAAAATACAAGGTAGGTACCAGTAACGGCAGTGACTCGTAATAACCTTGCGCCACTGGTAAGGCGCCACCAAGAGGCGCATCTTGACACACCCAATAATTTATTAAGCCACCTACCCATTTCTTCTCAGGGGATGCGACGTTGGGTTGTTTTCTTTATTAAGCCTGCACAAAATTTATGTAGCCGTAGATTTGTTTGTACGTATATTGATTTATTATGTCGCCTGTGTGTTATAACATGAGTGACCTAATGAAATAGGTGACTGGAGCCACCCTGAAAGACCACAATGATTCGAAGATTCTTATAGGTCTCTTAAAGGTGAGATGATCTCTAAACTACGAAATAAATATCTACTTTTTAAGTGACTACCGCTATAGAATACTAATACTCCAAAATCAAACCTAGAAAAGTTGTAAAAAAACTTTTAAAAAGTTACTACGTTAACACACAGTTAAGTTTTATTATTCACTCCACAATGAACCTGTCATCTATAAAACAGAATGCAAAGATCTTGGCATTTTCCTAGATAACAAACTTATATTTAATGAGCACATCGATCCAATTGTCCACAGGTCGTACAAAATGCTTGGTTTTGTTTTACGCCTAAACAAAGTATTCAGAAATCCGGGAACAATCAAGATGTTATATTTTTCACTAGTAAGAAGTCCACTGGAATATGCCTCACCAATTTGGAATCCTACATATAAAGTATACATGGAGAGCAAAAAACCCTTTAAAAAAATTATAAAATACCTGACCATTAATTTAACAATAACTTTCAATGTACCTTTCAATCTTTGCAACAGAGGCGAACAGTGGCTGATTTAACATTTCTACATAGAGTTCTAAAAAATAATATCGACTGTACCGAGCTTCTCTTCTTAATTAATTTCAACACACCGTTGAGACATACAGCATTATTCTACACGCATAGTTACAAAATAAATGCAGCTGCAAATTCACCAATTATGTGCTCTCCATTCATTCAATATTTTTTAACAAAACAATGAAACATATCATAGGTTACCAACGTACTGTTTTGTTTCTTTAATAAAATAAATAAATACCCAATTGAATCATTTTATTAAGTTATTTTATTAATATATTTTGTTGTCCATCAAATACTGTCCAAAATTGGATCAACAGTTTAAATTCCCTTTCTTGAAAGTTTATCCCATAAATCTAAGCTTATTCACAGGTTGTAAATATTTTGTTTTGTAAAACCTTGTTTGATCCTTCTTTAATTATTTATTTTTGGGCAAAGTTACTATTTTCAAGGACACTAGAGGTGATATTTCAAAAAAACCTCAGTTGGAAAAAAAATAGCAAACCATTTTTATTAGTCCAAGTAATGTAAAAATTCAATATACCTGCAAGTACCATTCCTGTATTGCCTATAAATACGAGTATATCTTAAGTATACTATATTCTAGCCTTCGACCTCAATCTGCTTCTCATCGACGAATCACATTTAGGAAGATAAATTCTAATCAAATTCCTGAACTGTATCGCCCATCATAAAATTTGCTTTCTTTTCTTTAATTCCAGCAAACACAAATAATTCGGATAAATAGCACCCCCAATTGTTATTGGATTTTTTTTTATATGAATACCGCACAAGAGTCCCAACTGCTCCCAACCAGCTGGAGCCAGTGAGACTATGGCATTCCCAATCGGGGAATGTTGTGAGGCTAAATGTATTAGGGAGGGAAAGGAGAAGGGGTAGAGGGAGGTGGGGAAATTCTTGGCTATTCAGATCTGGTCACCAAACACGGCTAAAAGCCATTTCAAGCAACGTTTCAATTCTGAATGGTGGTCTTTCACCAGGGCGATACTGAGAGTATCTTCTACTCTGGAACGTGCGCAAATATACAATATATTATTTTAAAATGAATTAATTGTGAAACAACACAAATTAATTAAATAAAATTTAGTTGCGCACGCCGCGCCCGGATTTGAACCCGCGACCTTCGTAGTCGAGAGCCTTACCCCTCGACCATGGAGGCCGTCATGATGATATGATGAGGATGTGACCCCCAATGCGCAGTATTTCTAATAATTACTTCATATGCGTGCAACACTGTACGAGTATACAGATACAATCACCTAGCAAACAGTGTTAATCTGAAGCGACCTGCCAGCTGCAGGTAAGTATGTTTTTCTGTATCTGTTTGTACATAATAACTTAAGAAATATTTGTACAGCGCCCTTGAGGTGATTTTTCACAAAAACGACGCTATACAAATCATCCAATTATTATTATTATTATTATTATTGACCGATGAGCTGGTGGATGTAATCTGTCAGTCTTAATTTTTAATAAATTATACATACTTAATAGTAGGATAGCGATTTGGTATTTGAGGTGATTTTTCACATGAACTACGCCATACAGATCATCCAAATATTATTATTATTGCACACATATTCGCTTTCCATACCATAGAAAAAAAAAAGTGGATTATATCCAACAGTGGTTGATGATAATATGGCACAATGAAGTGAATCGATTACCATTCCAATCTAACATAGGTAAGCACTTATATTTGACTGCCTATCATTGAAAAAAGATTGTAACCCTGTAAAGAAAATATCAATGTTGAAGATATTATGTGAACGTCTATTAGGTATGTAGGTACCAGAGGCGTGCATTGATCGATGACCATAGGTAGGCGGCTGTGTGTAGTTTTTCACGTTCGCGTGTGAATAATTGCGAATTGAATATTGCTATTTTACTATCATACTTAAAAGATACAATTTATCAATGTAGAACTACTGTGACATAATAATAATAATATTTGGATGATTTGTATAGCGCCGTTCTTGTGAAAAATTAGGGCGCTGTACAAATCTTTTTTTTCAGTGCTTTATCTTATCACTAACTATAGACAGTCCATTATTGCTACTTATGGCTAACAAATTCCATTCATCGGTTCATCAATCTGTAATACAAAACTATATGTACAATGCATTTGACTCATGAAAGTGATGCCGCGTTAAAATATACACGTTATTAATTTTATGTAAAGTCAGATAATATTATACGGGACCATACTTACTTACATAGGTAAAACATATTCACAAATTTATGGAAAAAAATGCGTTTCGTTCAAAAATTCTTAGTTTTTCTTAAGGTAGGCACACCATTTCAGCCTTTATGGAATGCACGCCGCTGGTAGGTACCTACCTACCTTTTATGAAAGAAAGATTTAGGATTATGGCGGTTTATCCTCTCACTATGTACTCTCCGGGGCGGAACACTTTGATGGTTTTAGTGTAAGAAGAAGTTGGTGGGTTTTATGACTGATCAGTTTCAATTTTATTACTAAATTAACAAATATAAAGCAACAGTCATTAATTTCTTGGAGAAATATTCCCAGCATTCTCACAATAATAAAAGGATTAACGTCAAAGAAATTCTTCATTCGTCATACGTTATCAGTGAATTCGGATGAATTCGAAGGCACCAAGTAAAAATGTAACTGTCTAATAAAATGAGAAATTTTAAAATGCGCCATTTGAATGGTTCCTTTTACTTTATTGTGATCGTATTTAAAAACGTAGCTGCGCATGAGGCCTGTTTTTAAAAGAGAGTTTTGTGACAAAATGACCACTTTTTTTTAAGACAGCCCTCTATTAGTTCTTGCCGTCATTAGCTAACAATCAATAAAACGAACTACTACAAGTTAAAAGTTCAATGTCATCCCAATAGGAAGGTTTTAAAAAGAAAATGATTGAATGATTATAGGTTTAAAACAGAAAATCAATGAATGATTAAAGACTCGACAATATTCAGAGCGAAGCTAAAAACTCAACTCTTCAGAAAATCATATCCATAAATTGTACAGTTGCGATTATAATTTACGTAGTTAAGCTAGCCGGTTAGGCCACCTATTTAAAGTCATTTACAAAATATATTATCTTACACAATAATGCGGAAATGCGTCGATCTACTTCTAAACAAAAAGGTTGAAACTTTTCACTGACCAACATTTTTTACATCGTAAAAAACTGTGTATGTAAATGAAAATAATTATTGATAATTTCATAGTAAAGTAAGTCATTAAATTTTCGGTGTTTTTTTTTTATTTTTTATTATCCATTTACACGAAAAGAGCGATCATAGTAGACGGCTCGATTTGACCTTGAAAGTTTAATTAGACGATTAGTAGCATCTTCTGACCTCAAGCTGACCAGAAAGCTGTCTATCATTGAGTAACTGTAGTATCATACAATGTTCAGTATTTTTAATATTGTGTCCCAAGTTAAAACTTTCTGATGCAACCTAATTTTTTCTAAATTATTAATGCGTTAATCTGCAGTAACCTGCCAGGTACCTAAGTGTGTTTATGTATCTGTTTGTACATAATAAGTTGAAGCCTAGCAACTAATAATTGCACGTGTGATTTTTCACAGGAAAGGCACTATTTAAATAATCTTTTTTTATGTGATACCACACAAGAGTCCCGGCTGCTCTTAACCGTCTGGATCGAGTGAAACAATGGTATCCCCAATGTTGTGAAGCTGAAGGTATTGAGGAAGGGGAAGAGATGGGAAAGAGGAAGTTGGGGAAGTACCAGGCTATTAAGATCTGGTCACCAAACACGGCTAAAGCCATTGCAAGCAACGTTTCACCAGGGCGATACTGACAGTATCTTCCACTATGTAATGAGCCCCAAATATATTACTTATAATTTTTAATTAATTAATTTTGAAATAACACAATTTAAGCAAAAAAGGTTTACTTGCGCACGCCGGGATTTGAACCCGTGACCTCCGGACTCGTAGCCAAGGATCGTAACCACTTAACCACGGAGACCGTCAAAATTAATTCGTCGTCTACCAATAATTATTTTATTCGAAAAACAAAACTCCTCTCCCCACCACATTTGAACATTCACATTCGCCCTCTCTCTATAAATGCGAAGCCGTAAGCTGCTCCAGACTGCAACAATACAAAGATATTTTCGTACTTAAGATTTTCACAAGGATAGCAATTACTCGGATACTGGAGGTGAGTTGTTGGCTTGAGCGGCGCCTGGAAGCGAATGTAATGAAGAATTTTCGGAAATAGCGAACAGGCGACGGGAGAGTAGTTTTGGGGATGCTGGCCCTGGGAAATAGTTGTTTTTGACTTGAGAGTTGGACCTGCAATGGCCTCCAAATTAGTGTTCTAATTAATTTTAGAAAATCAATAATTTTTTGTAGGCATATAGGATGGAACACACAAAGGTCTGTACTCGCAAAACCCTGACATAGCGCGTGGTAAGGCGATGGAATTCGAAGTAACGCAAAATCATGTGTTTTTGGTTTAAGAATATGATGGCCTAAAAATATCATAGATAATGTAATTATATACTAGAAGTAGATTGCATCTTGGCCCTTTGTGAAACCGTCCGTTTTTTGTGGGTCTTTTTATAAGCCTAGAAAAAATTAAAGTTTCCGAATCTACATAGAAAATACGTAGGCATATAATAAAAACAAGTATCTACATAATAATTTGCAGAAATCTAAAATTAGTAAACTTTAACCTGCATTGAAAATCTGGTCTCAAATCGATCTTATTTCGTAGTACAGTTAGTTCGGAGATCGCCTCGCGTCCCGGGGCATCTGGTTTGTATCCAGCCTCCCACATGCTCCAGACGGCGCCGCACATCTAATATCGTAGTAAAAGTAGGTATCAGAGAAAGAAGCTGGTAGATGGTAGATAGAAGATGGAAGATGAGAGAAGAAATTGAAATAGAAGAGCTCGGAGAAAAGAAGTAGGTACCTACATTATTTCTTTCAAAGAAAAAGTGGTATTTTACAAAAGTCAAGGTGGCTTTTTATTAATATTGCTGTAACTTTTTGTATGGCATCAAAACCTGGACACCAAACAGAGCATTTAAGCGGGAGATGGAAAGCTTTTGAACTCAATATCAACTCTTCTTTTGCCACTAATCTTCTAATGTAATGTCAAGAGTAAAGGAGGATAAGAGACCAATTATAAAAATCGTGTTTTATCCAAACTTATCTTTCATAATAAAATTGCGTTTATCTGAATGTTTAACTGACTTGCCAGGTAAGTATGTTTTCTGTACTGCATATGGTATACATACTTTTAATAAATAATTATCATAGAAAAATTCCGAAACTTATTTTTTGAATATGTAATCTGTGGCTAAGCGGAGTGGTATATCTATGAGCTAACTCCAATACAACACGGCGGGTTCACTTTTTCATTCTAATTTTAAAACGTTATAGAGACAGTTTTACATATTGGATTTTATTCTAAACCTTCCTGGCACTAATAAGAACAAACTGTTCTATGTTCAGCAAAATCGGTCAAAGTAATTTTCGAGAAAATCGAGGACAGACAGACAGACAAACATTCATTTTTACATATAAAGATTTAAGCTCGGAGAGGATACGATTTTTAAAGTTGCCATTTTATCCTTATTTAGCGTTGATATTACATTTATTACAAGATTGTTGGCAAAAGAAGAGTTAGTGTTTATATGAAATATAAAACTTTTTATTGTTCTATTTTAAGACTGGAATTTTTTTATAAAATGACATTAAAAAACATAAAATTTATGAAGTAATTGTATTTGCGTTAATGATAATAAGAAAACTAACAGAAATATATTTTTTGAAAATAATTGTGCAAATTATTTAAAAAAAAATTGTTTAATATTGTTTTTGATTAGTAGTGGGTTTCATCTCAATCGTCAAGTAACCATAATTCTAAAATCATAGTGGTGCCTTGGAGTAACGATATTAACGTATATTATTACTCTAAGATTGGTGCCAAAGAAATGTTGATATAAAAAAACTCAATTCCTAGGCGCCAAGCCAATACAATGTAGGTAGAATTATTGTATGTTTCTACTTTGGCTCAAAATGCTTGCCATTAGAAGGAAGATTTATGGGGAGCTTTAATGCCGAAGCTTTCTCAAATTTGTACATAACTTAATTTACGAGTTTGGTCATCGCTTCGTTGTTTGCAAGATGATCCTTGAGTCAGTCCACAGGGGGGTAGTTGATTCAGGGCGTGCTGGGGTTTTTTCCGAACAAATTTACTTGGATACTATCACATGCATTATTGCACATTATGGCAATATAATGTAGACATTAATAAAGTGAGACATTTTTTTATTACTATGGTAACACCAAGCTACTTACTTTGTCTTTGAAAAGTGTATTCTTCACATTTAAACGTTGCTATTTTTGCACTGTTATTGTAAATTCGTTCTTTTTGTACTTTCGGAAGTACCCTTCCTTCATCAGAAACAATATATTCCTCTGATATGTTTCTAATACTATATCCGGGTTTTAGTATATTCCTGACGAAGGAACGGTACTTGCAAAGCAAACACTTTTTACGAATATGCACTTGAAGTGAAATATTCCAAAACTGCGCTCGATAAACACAAAGTAAATATTGCTATTATTTTTAATTTTTTCACATTTGAGTTTGACAGTTCGCTTTAAAGATAATACCGTAAACAAATGTAGGACTTTATTAACGCTTAGTTCGCTTAAGACACACGAGAACAAAAAAAAAAACAAAAAGAAGGAATTTAAAAAAATAAATAAACTTCAAAGGTTAACGAACCTACTTGTGTTGTTTTCCACTTCAATTTGTGAATCAATCTAAAGTAGTAATATCTAAAAAAATTAAAATGTGACAAAAAAATTAAATGACATTCCCAATTGTGGTATGTTTTGAGTCTGATGGGTGTGGGAAGAGGAGTTGGGGAAGAGAAAGGTGGGGAAGTACTCATCTCTTCGGAAAGTCATATCCATGAATGGTACAGTTGCATACAAAATTTACATAGCAAAGTTAGCCGGTTAGTACCTACCTAAAGTCATTAACTATAAATATTTGTAAATGTAAATAATTATTATCGATTATAATAATTTTCGTAATATTCATGATCCAATTGTGGGTCCATTCGGGTACTGAATTTCTAACACAAAAAAATTGTTTCACTATCATTTCCTTTTGATCAAATGGAATTCAATATACAATGCAAGCAGTGTAAAAGAGACAAAGCGCTGTATTTTCATTGGCTCTCTCGGGGCTAGAACCAAAAGGTACAAAGTCAAAGGCACGCCGGCTTCCATTTAAATCTACGTGGAAGGCACTTTTCAACAGGGTAAAATATGATAATAATAATTCGTATTTTAAAGTTTTTTTAAATTCGTAATTTTTATGTGTGTATTCGATTTAATTTTTAATTTATTTATCTAACTAACTAACTAACCATCACGCCGTTTCCCCGCAGGGGTAGGCAGAGAGGACGGACCGCTAAACAACTCGATCTTGGCATACACTTCATGCTTCATTCACATTCATACAACGCCTCAGACATTCTCTTCTATTATTCCGACTTCTGACATGTCCCGACTCGAGTATTTGATTCACTTGATCGTGCCATGTCTTCCTCGGGCGTCCCTGGCTTCTTCTTCCATTCACATTCGCGTCATATATTCTCCTTACACTCCTCTTTCGCTCATTCGCTCTACATGAGCAAACCATCTAAGCGTCCCTTTCTTAATCTTGCACACTACGCTTACATCAACCTTGCATTCCTTACGAATCTCAACATTTTTCACACGATCATACATGGTTTTACCACACATTCGTCTCAGAGATCTCATTTCTACAGCATTCAGTCTACTTTCATCCTTCCTCTGCCAGTTCCGTGCCTCACTGCCATACATCTAACATCGAATAAATAGTTATTTCGGTACATAAATTTCAGAAATAAAAAAATAAAAGCACGTGGACCATTGCGTTTTTTTTTATTCAGACATTCATCTTCCTGTGATCCATCTTGGTGTTGCCAATTAAAACTTTTTAAACGGTTACAGCGCACTCTTTTTTGTCTGCTATAAAATGTCAGACCGTCGGTCGGAAATAATTTATTATTGACAATATTCTATAGGTAGATGCTATTTATGTTGAAAAAAACATGTTTGAAGGTTATTCTCGGTAGTAACTATATAACTAAACATCACGCCGTTTCTTTACAGAAGTTGGCAGAGAGAATAAATCGTTACACAACTCGGTTACATGCCTCGCGCACCTTGCTTCATCATCATTCATGCATCGTCTCACACATACTCGTCTTTTATCCTAGATCTTGAAGAAACAGACTCAAGTGTTTGGTTTACTTGGTCGTGCCATGCTTTCTCGGGCGTCCCCAAATTCTGATTCTATTCGCTTTCGCATCATATATTTTCATTACTCTTTTCTGCGTTTATCCGATGTACATATCTAATATCTAGATGATGTATGAATCTGAATGAAGTAAGGAGTGTGAGTAGAGGGAGAGTTGGGTGGCAGTTCGCCCTCTCTGTCTATCCCTCCGGAGAAACGGGGCGATATTTTGTACTTTATTTATGATGTGAAATGAAGTGAAGTACGACATAATTTCTAAAGGTTCCTAAAGAAATAACGTATTTACAATCTGAGGAATAAAATATAATAAAAGATTATCAACCCACTTTAAAGAAAACACACACACAAGTTTGAACGATTGAGACAACTACAATATTAACGTTACGTATTACAAAAGTACCTATCCCCTCGCCAGGCACTAGGCACTAGGCAGGTACTTAATTAACCACGCACCTGTCAACATAAACAAACATAACCGTTGCTGATTGGAGCCACGGCAGCCAATGGGAAGATGTTTTTAATCCAAATGGGGCTCCGCCTATACAAAATCTCATAAACGATTGTAATCTTTGTTTTGCTGGAATTTAAATTGTTTGTTACAATGAAGAAATGCTTTATTTTAAAGTTTACCTGATGTCACCATCAGTACTTACCTCTCTAATTATCTTAAATACATTCTTCAATTACTTTGTGCCATCATTTTCAATTAAATTTTTAAGTGTTATTTTGTACAAACCACTATTTAAACAACAAACATCAACATGTTTCGATATTAATGGTTCCCTCATAAGGATACAAAATACACCAAGAAAAAAAATAATAATAGAAGCATAGACAAATTATAAACATGGATATAAATATACTGTTGATGATTTCTATTATAAAAAAAACTTGAATAAATGTTACTAGAAGAGGGAGCGAAGGTTAAAAGATCTCCTCTTCGTAGAAATAACTAACTAACCGTCACGCCGTTTCCGGGGTAGGCAGAGAGGACGGACCGCCAAACAACCCGATCTTGGCATACACTTCTTGCTTCAATCACATTTTTTATTTCGATGATTTGTGATACAAATCATCGAAATATTACTATTATCATAAAGAAATAAGGGGCGCGTACCTACATCATAGATGGAGAATTTACCTCAAGCCACCGTAGCATAAGTGCTAATAATGTTTTTATTTATTTTTTATATTCTATTTCCACATCATGTTCTTTTTTTAAATGAATTCTTTTATGTGTTAGACAGAGTATTGCACTCACCGCTTTGCTCAGCTGAAATAAACTATTATTATTATTATTATTAGAAGAAGAAGATAACTTAGGAAATGATATGCTTGAATGAAAGGTTGTCTTTAGAAAAAAGTCAATATTCCAGGATTACTAGTAACTCGATAATAATTAAATAAGTGTTATTGTGTTTATTTTGATTTCGTAGAACTACATTTATTTATTTTAAAATTTAAAGTAAATCAAATTATATTTGACGGTCTCCATGGTAGTTGTGTGGTTACGATCCTTGGTTATCTCGGTTACGAATCCGGAGGTCGCGGGTTCAAATCCCGGCGTGCGCAAGTAAATTTAATTTATTCATTTGTGTTATTTCTTTATAATAATATATTTCATATTTTCGCCACGTTCCAGAGTGGAAGATACTCTCAGTGTCGCCCTGGTGAAAGACCACCATTCAGAATCGAAACGTTCCTTGAAATGGCTTTGCCGTATTTTGTGACCAGATCTGTATAGCCAGGAACTTCCCCACCTTCCTCTCTCCCATCTCCTTCTCCACCATACTACCTTCAGCCTCACAACATAACCCGATTGGGGATGCCATAGTCTCACTGGCTCTAGACAGTTGGGAGCAGTTGAAACTCTTGTGTGGTACTCAGATAAAAAACATATGCATCAATATATTTAACTGTCAAAATGATAAAAAACTAAAAAGCTTTCAGAATTTATTGTTAACATTATTAAATTTGATCGACTTTAATCAGACAATATTTGACCATCATTATCAGGGTAAAATATAGCTTGTACAATGATAAAGGACTTAACCAGCAGAGGATATGAATCCACGACGATATCTGGTGGGAACCCGATGCACTTGTCAACTCAATTACTAATGGCAACAGGTGGTCAACGGGAGATAAGGAAGGTGGGAGAAATTATGACTAATGTACCAAGTTAGTTAATTCTGTTTCGTGTTCAATATTCACTAACTAACTAACTATCTAACCATCACGTCGTTTCACCGCAGGCATAGGCAGAAAGTACGGACCGATAACAACTCGGTCTTGGCATACACTTCTTGCTTCATTCAAATTAATAATACGTCTCATACATTCTCTTCTCTTACGGCCCGACTCACGTGTTCGATTCACTTGATCGTGCCATATCTTCCTCCGGCATCCCCGGCTTCTTCTTCCTTTCATATTGTCGTCATATATTCTCCTTACACTCCTCTCTTCGTTCATTCGCTCTACATGCCTAAACCATCTAAGCATCCCTTTTTTAATCTAACTCATTACCCTAGCCTTTCTTATGAATCTTAACATTTTTCTCTCGATCATACATGGTTTTACCACACATTCGCCTCAGAGATCTAATTTCCTAGAGCATCCAGTCTACTTTTATCCTTCCTTTGGCAGTTCCATACATCAAGGTTTAGGTTGGTATTAGCACTTCATTTTGAACTGCTAGCTTCCCTTCTTTGGACAACTTTTTGTTATCGCCAACCGCTTCAGCCCTCCGTTAATGGAGTTTCCTTCATTCACCCTTCTTTCAATATCCCTATCAGTCTATCCATTTCTCGTAAATATACTTCCCAAATATACAAGCTTATCGACCAGCTCCAAGTATTCATCATTCACAACTATATTACACACTGTTTTCGTACTCTCTCTCTCAAACACCATGACTTAAGACTTACTTACATTCATCATTAGCTCATTCTTCATACATACTTTGTTCATCCTAGATACGAGGGACTGTAGATCTTTCATATTGTTAGCAATCAGCACTGCATAATCAGCATAAAACAGGCAACATACTTTCAGATTACTCATTTTCGCTCCATATTCATAAAGGTACATAATTTAATAATTGACTTATTTACCAAGGACCCTTTATTTACCAAAATACAACAAACCTACATTTCTCCATCACATTTGCCTAATGTAAAGATATACCCTTACCAATACCAATACCCGCACACACGAGTTGATATAAGGTTGATATCAAACCGCTCAATCAAATAGCAATGCACGGCCCCCATTGGTCGCTGATAGAGGGGATCGGATGTATTATCCGGGCGTTGAGATAAAGGGAGAGAGAGCGGGAGGTCATCCCTGCCTTCGAGAGGGAAATTCAAATAGTTTTCAATGGGTGGCTCAAGAATGGATTACAAAATATGATATAAAGATTTCCGATCAGCAATGAGTAATGATATAGATAACAACAACAAAAAATTGTGGTCACTTGCGGATATTTTTTGCAGCTCCGCATTAGGAAAATGTTTACTCAGGGCGCTGTAAAAAGGCAGCGACTCTTCGTTATTGGTATGCATTAGATAACTGATAGATATTTGCATAATATATATTTACAGATATCATTGACGGTCTCCGTGGCTGAGTAGTTACGATCCTTGGCTACGAATCCGGAAGTTGCGGATTCAAATCCCGGCGTGCAGATAAATTTTATGTGATTAATTTGTGTTATTTTACAATTCATTCATTTAAAATAGTGTTGTATATTTGCGGAAAGTTCCAGAGTGGTAAATACTGTTAGTATCGCCTTGGTGAAAGATCACCATTCAGAATCGAAATGTTGCTTGAATTGGCGTGTTTGGTGACCAGATCTGAAGCGCCAGGTACTTCCCACCCTCTTTTTTCCCCATCTCCTTTTTCTTTTCAATACCTTCAGCCTCATAGAATACCTCAATTGGGGATGCCGTAGTCTCACGCCCCAGAAGGTTGGGAGCAGTTGGGACTCTTCTGTGATATCACGTAAATTTAAACATAAAAGTGCTTCCGATTTATAGGATAAGGGATAAGTCGTTAATATTTTACTGAAATAATTCATAAAGAAGATAAAAAAAACTTAGAAATTAAGTTCTATAGGCTTTGAAAAGAGGTTTGTCGAATCAATATTTATTTGATACCTAGCTGAAGATATTTCTGATTAATGGAATACCGACTGTTGTATTTTTACATGGTAGATTGCTGAAATTTATTAAAATATATTTACGTTGATGTTGTATCGGTACATGCTTATGTTTTTTATAAATATATTCTTATACAACTATGCCATTTCGCGCGTGCTATCATGTAGGAACATCGCTAGCGTGACAGTTAGTCGTCCTTCGCGCTTTTTTTGCCATCGATTTTAATGAAACATCATTTCAAGGAATCTAAATGAAAAACACAAACTATGTTTTGATCAACACATTCTGTGAAAATCCAAAAACATTTTTTTTTTCAAATCATTAAATATATGCAAAAGCACTATTCGAACGACCCTCCTTTATTTGCAATGGTGTGAGCAAGACACAACCGCAGCCATCCAACATGAAAGAACGAGACAACAAACCATATTTCTCTGTTCAATACATCTACGGATGAACTCTGGCTTTAGACCCGTTTAGACCTTTTAAACCCCAATTAGTCGACACCTACCCATCGAACAACAACCACCAAACAAGTGGCAATCCGTTCAATATCTAATCACTCGATACTGAGTTGAATGTGAAGATAATCATTAGCAATTAAATGTATTGGAATGCCATTTTATCGAACTCGAATAATCGAACTTTAATCAAAACGACGGTGAATTTTAACGAATAAACTTTCATACAATTGTGTAAACGGATAATATATAGTGTGAATTGTGATTAATAACTCAGCGTGTTAATTATACAAATAAGACGATATAATGTTGCAGTGACTTTACATCGATATGATATTGATTTTCTAAACGAAGTGAAATGTTTAACAATGTACATTTTGTTGAAGTTCCACAATGATACAGCCACCTACATATTATGGAAATAGACATATAATCTGTTCTTCGACCGATAAATCAGAAAATCAATTGGATAATAGTGTTGCGAATTATTTCACAGAAGAAAATAATAATTATGGTAAAATCGAACAAATACAATTGAACAAAGATCAAGAAACAAACAGAAATTTAGGATTTTGTTCTGATGGAAATGGGAATATGACAAGTAAAGTCATCGACGATTTGAATGTTAACAAAATAAATATAAACGGCTTCAACAAAAAAGATTGCTCCCTTATTTTGAGCGGAAACGAAGATTTACTGGATTCATCAGAACTGATTTCTGTAAGTAATTTAACGACACCTTTCTCTGTAAAAGACATCTTGAACCTCGTAGACCAGACAGCTGAAAGTTACAGCAAAATGACCACCTTCAACGGAAGCTTTGAAACTGAAGAAGATGGAATCAAAAGCATGGATGCTCTTGTCGACGAAGCAAGTCCAAAATGCTACGCAGACCCCTACGCATACCCCAACCAATACCACTACACGCCGACTTACGATCACTCAGACTATTATAACTCTTTTCACAATACTCAGCATCATAATTTTCCATTTTATGGGGCGCAAGAACATGCGAGTGTATACTTTGCCAATCAATACGATAATAGTTCCGCATATCATCCAGCAATTCTTCCAGATTATTGTCCACCCTATTCTTCAACACCAAATCTCCACTACGCTCCTAGTGTTTGTCAGTACAACAGTCCCTATGCTAATGGATATCAAAGCGATATATATAATCCGAGCACTCCTGCTACTTTCAATGAGTCTCCGACCAAGCACGAGACATCTGTAGTATCTTCTACCGCTTCAACAGATCTCAGTTTCCTCGCTGATGATATTCAAGGAAGTAGCCGATCTTCTTGCGCAGTTAATGGAGCCTCAGCACCTTCCTTCAGCCATAGTTTGGACAGTTCTGTTGCTCATCATGAAACGGCTAACATCGGGGGACTAACTTCGCAGCATGTGAGGCAGCTGAATTCGCTCTGCGCTCCGTATGAGAAGAAGCAAAAAGAAACCAAACACAGGGATTCGGAAAGCTGCGATTCTATGCAAAGTGAGTACCTACCTTCCAAATACCTTAATAAATGTACGTTTATTGGCCTATTATTAAATATCGCAAATTTCAGCCTTAATAAAATCATATTACTTACGTACCCAATATACCTATATCAATATTTATAACCATATGAATATTCTCTAGAGTACATGCGTTGATAAATGTAGCAATGTATAACCTATCACAGCATTATTAGAATATTTCGTACTAAAAATCATGCGTAAGAGAAAGATTATTGTTATTATTATTATTTATCTATAATTATAAGCTAGATAGGTACCGACCTATCTTCAATTTCCTATACCTACCTATCTAGAATTTTTAATGATTTTTTTAGGATATACCTGTACATCTATCTTTTACCTTAATTCCGAAACACTATAATTTTTTATCAATATCGTGGGCGCCTTAAGAGATTCCTAGGAAATGCCTCCAATCCAACTAATATCTTGCTGTTTCCCTCCAGTTCCTTATATTTATACTTTCACACTATCCAGTAACTTTTTTATGTTTTCAAACACTTTTTGGTGGTCGACTATCTACCTTCCGTGCTACGTATCCTTTCTAGCCGAACCGTCCTATTATAAAATCATATTATTTACTAAAACATATTTCTTTATATTTTCAGAAGACCACGTCACAAGTTCAAAGACGGAGCTGAGAAAAAATGGAAAACAACGCTGCAAGAGAAAACCCAGGATTCTATTTTCCCAAGCTCAAGTATACGAATTAGAAAGACGATTCAAGCAGCAGAAATACCTATCGGCTCCTGAGAGGGAACAGATGGCCCAAGCTCTGAAGTTATCATCAACGCAGGTCAAAATCTGGTTCCAGAACAGAAGATACAAGAACAAAAGACTCAGCATACCAGATCTAATGACAAGCAATGAAGCAAACCGAATTATAAACAAAAGTAACAATGATAAATTAGTTCATACAGGTCCTTCTAATCGCAATCCAGCCATATCCCAAATTGAAGAAGCAAATAAAGTTTTGATAAACAATTACAATCATAGATCAAATAATCATCCAGCAAATACAAGAAAAGTCACAGCGTCTAATTTAGTAAAAAACAGTAAGAATTTTGTTGAGTCAATTTCCAATGTAGATTCAAAGAGCGTTAACAATGTCAGAAATTCTAAAGACTTCGAAAGAAAAGTTTCTGATAGAAAATCTAATAATTTGAGATCGTATATTGTTAGTTCTGATATGCATATGATTCAATTTTCTTCTGGATCTTCGCCTTCTTACGTGTCCAACATGATGCCCACTCCGATTTTAGAAAGAGTTAATCATTGTGGAAATTTTGTTGAAGTTAATTCAAAACCGGAAAATGGCGGGTTGAATGAATTTTAAATTGTCCGAAACTGAATTGTTACAAAATTGATTCCAATTGAATGTAATGTTATAAAGGTGTGAACTGAGTACCTATATAACCGTAGTTTATTTTTAATTCCAAATGTAAATACGTACTACCAATTAAAGCTTTATAAATAAAAATGAACATTTTTAAATAATTTGTAATTTTATTGAAACATTGTGTATTCAATCGTAATGTAACCAGTGAGAATATTCCCTTTGTTTTACGATTACATTTTAAATAAATAAGTTTAAAAATAACTTAATATTGTGTTTTGTAAGGTTGCCAAACATTCACTGATGTAATTTTATTTCATAATGTACTAGTAAATATATACTCTTATAAGGTATAGGTATCTGATTATTAGAGTTCTTAAATTGTTATGTTTAAATTCTAAAAGTATAATAAAGTTTAATAAAAAAGACGAAATAATTTGCTTTTATTTTTGTATTTTCCTAATCAACACCCTTTATTAAAGATGAACATTGGTTTTTCTTGTTTTCGAATATATCCTAAATCTGAATCAAAGGATCGCAGATTTCAATCCCGGTTTAAACATGCCTTTGATTTGGGTTTATTTTTCTTGATGGACCTATAATGTAATATAAATATATAAAAAATATTGCCGTTCTTTTCTGAAGTGAAGATATATTTTTCTTTGAGAAGCAGGTAAGAGCCGAGATGTTGCTCTTGAAGTTTTTAGCAATGTTCAGTAGGTACCTAAGATACCTATATATTTTCCAGTTCTAAAAATTATTAATATTTCAATATATACCAAATCTTCTTGTGACACCAATCTTCTAATAAATGTAACATCAATAGAAAATGATGATGAAATAGCAACTGTAAAACTATCATCTCTACTATTTGTACAGCACCCTTGAGGTTATTTTTAACAAAAACGGCGCTATAAAAATCATCCGATTATTATTATTATTATACTTAAATTTTCTAATAAAACTGTGTTCATCTGAAGCGACCTTCCAGATAAGTATGTTTTTTTGTATCTGTTTGTTCATAATTAGATAAAGAATAGGAAGTAATATTTGTACATCGCCCTTGAGGTGATTTTCCACAAAAAACGGCGCTATACAAATCATCCAATTATTATTATTATTATTATTACCTAACTACGTGTGTATTTTTGAAATAATTCTGGATGTTTTACAACCTTTTTATTTTCCTCCCCATCCGTAAGTCATTTGTTTCCGCCGTCGACAATATCTTCAGGATTCAGAAAAGCTGAAAAATATTATAATTTTTTCCACACATTTCAATTTACAGCAAGCGACATCTGTAAATATGATGAACCAAGCTTTAGTCCAGTTTAGTTTTATATGTAAAATATTGAGAATTTTAAAGCAATTATGTATTTAATAAAAGCTTTAAGTTAACTTCTAACTCTGTGCATCATTAAGATGATATTTATCTACCAAAAAATCCGCTAAATAAATCAAGAATTTTATTATGATTATTGTCATTATTGTTTATTTTTCAATTAGTAAGAAAATTTACGAATTTATCAGTTGTCATTGAATAGGCAGAAAAATATTACGTTTTTTCCCTGTTTTGCTTTATGCGGACCCGTACCTATAACTATGCTTCACCATAGATGGATTACATATAGGGAGCTGAAAATACATAAATTACTTCTGTATGGGGACCTGTTTTTTGGCAAAATTCTCAAAAAAAAAAAATAGGAAAAGTCGGAAATGGCCAAATTCGCAGTTTTCACAGAAAATGACGAATTTCGCAAATTTTTCAGGTTTTACTTTATCTACAATTTTTTTTTTCAAAACGGAATCTCTAATTCGTCCCCTCACGATCCGTTGATTTGGTGCTCTACTTTGTGTAGATAAATATTAAACATGATACACCGCCACTGCCACCGCCCGGGTTAGCCAGGAACCATTCGGCCGACGATTAAGATAATATTCTCTCAATAAGATCTAATTGCATTACAGACAGACTACACCACATGTAACCTATAGCCTATAGCCAATAGCTTATGGCCTTTAGCCCATAGCTTTCACAGATGGGGAGGTATCAGTCGACATAACTCCTGCTACTATCCAATATCAATGGAAGTATCAGTTATGTTCACTACGAAATTTACGTGAGTTGGTAAAACCATGTTTAATCGAATGACGTATGAGGGAGGATATTAGAGAAAAATGCCATAGTGGGATGTGTGCAGTTGTTTGGATATTTAAAGCGGATGCGCAAAGGGATAAAATAAGGTGTCGGGGATGCCCCAAGGAAAACGTGGATAGTTTGTGTAAAAATCACTTCAAGAGCGTTGTATAAATATTAGTTCCTATTCTCTATCTAATTATGTACTTACAAATAGATACATAAAACATATTTACCTGGCAGGTCACTTCTGATAAACTCACTTATATTAGAAAATTTATTCTCGAAGAAGATACAATGTTCACAGTTGCCATTTTATCCTTCTTTACTATTGACATAAAATTAGAGATAACGGTTGGTATTTATTTGAAATATTTTTATTTTTATATAGATTTTAGGACTGGAAAATTTCTATCACGTTTCGTGTTTAAAAATAAGAAAATATCAAAAGTAAAAAAAACGAATAACACTACTCGTATATGGCAGAATTTTGTAGGTAGCCGACCTACTCACATTATCAGAGAGAATAATTATAAAACCACAAGAAAATCTATTAAAAAATATTCCTGAAATATATGATGGATAATTAATAAGCATTTAGTGTTTCCTTTATGCGCGCGGCCGCCGAGTGGTAAGGCGCGTGGTTCAGAGGCCGGGCTTTTAGGGTTATCGGTAGATCTCGGCGGGCGGCGCTTTGGCGGCAGGTCCGGATGGGCGACGTCGGCATCGCGACGCTCAAATTAATTCTCGTTGGAAAGATAAAAAGAAAAATTTTAAAGCTCTTCCTTGTGAAAGGTCTTCGAAAGGGTACTATCGAAGCTAGAAAATAATGCGGTTGGATGAAACTATTATGGTTAAATAGGTACTTACCTTAAAAACACATTTTATATATAACAGTACGTAGTTAAGCTATTTAGAGTAAAGGTATATTTACTTGTGAAGATTAATAATAATAATAATAATTTTGTGAAAAATCACATCTAGGGTGCTGTACAAATATACATGTTTTTTTCCAATCCTCTATCTTATCACTAAGTGAAGACAATCTATTATTACAATTTATAGCTAACAAATTGTATCCACTAGATCATCGATCTGTAATACCAAACTACATGTACAATTTGACTAATGAACGTGATGGCGCGTTAAAATATACCTGTTATTATTTGTGCGTACTTACTTACAGGCAGATAATATTATACAGGTCATGGTGAAATATAACAAAAATTCTCTACGAAATTCTTTATTACATTAAATAAAACAAGAACTTTGTTATAAACCACTAGTTGATTGTATTTTTATGCCAACCGGTTTCGATTAGATCTAGCTTCGTCAGGGCAAATATAATAACCATTCTTATTATAAAATAACTGTTTTTTATATGAATACCGCACAAGAGTCCCAACTGCTCCCAACCGTCTGGAGTCAGTGAGACTATGGCATCCCTAACTGGAGATTGCTGTGAGGTTGAAGGTATCGATAAAGGGAAGGAGATGGGGAAGAAGGAAGATGGGAAGCACCTGGCTATTTCGATCTGGTCACCAAACACGGCTAAAGCCATTTCAAGTAACTTTTCAATTCAGGGCGACACTGACAGTATCTACCACACTGGAACGTGCCGCAAATACACCACATATTATTTTTAATGAAATAAATTGTGAAATAAAACAATTTATTCAAATAAAATTTACTTGCCCACGCCGGGATTTTAACCCGTGACCTCCGAATTCATAGCCGTAAGATCGTAATCACGCAACTATGAAGACCGTCAATTATTATATCCCACTGCAAGAAATACATTGTTCAAAATTCAATACAAACTTCTTCTTCGAGTAAAATAAATAGCCATACATAAAATAAAATCTTTCATGATATAACTCTTATGATATAACCATCATAAATATATAAAATATCTAGTAGCGACGTGAATATATTTCAAAATTTAGTCTCCCTGTGAAATAATAAGTAGGAACCCAAGTTAGTTCAAGACAGTTATTTTTTTAGCGTTTCATACAATTTCGCTGATCGTGCTTTCGGCGTGTCAGACCAAAACCACCTAGATCACAAGGCCGGGACACTGAATCAAATCGGCCTCTTAACTTGTATGAAAACCTTAAAAAATAATTTTAGTTCATTTTTTTAAATCAACTAAACCATTCTAAAATGTTTTAATTGATAAAAATAAAATGAAAAAATGATATTTATTTATTATTTTTTATTTTTTAAATATCATACAAGTTAAGAGGCCGATTGTATGCAGTCTCCCGGCCTTGTGGTCTAGGTGGTTTTGGTCAGACCCCAAAGCCTGGAATAAACTGCTAAAAGTCATATCTGTGAATGCTACAGTTGTATACCGAATTTACATTGCGAAGCTAGACGGTTGACATATATATTTAGTATTTGATAGAAAAATGTTCATAATCCGCGACATTGTGATTAACTCAAAATATTTGTAAAAGTTAATAATTATCAGAGTAGATATTTGTAGCTTTTTTAAGTCATTTTTTAAATCTGTTATCCAGTCCTAAATTCGAAAAAAAACAATTTTTTAAGTAAATACCATATCTTCTTTAGCCACCAACCTTCTTATAAATGTAATATAAAAAACAAATCAGAAAAAAAAAGTTTTACAATGGATGTTTTCTAATGTACGTGAAAAATCATATCTTCCCAAGCTAAAACTACAATATAACGTATTAATCTAGAGTGAACTGCCAGGTAAATATGTTTCTGTATCTGTTTGTACATAATAAGATGAATCCTAGCAATAATAGTTGTGCAGCGCCCTTGAAGTGATTTTTCACAAAAACGGTGCCATAAAAATCATTATTATTAATAATTTATTGAAAGTGTAGGCAGATATTAGGCAGGTACTTATGTGCCTACATATAAATTAAAAGTGAAGTGTTTTAAATAATTGAGATATGGGAAAATAAATGTTCAACTCCTAAACGTTTGACGCAGTCACGAGAAAAGTACTCGAGAAACAAATTAGTACGGTTAATTTATTTTGGCTTTTTCTTTTCCTATTATTAATATTTATTAGAAAATTATGCTCCGACAAAACATTGTCTCAAGTAAAGCATTTGACGAAAGATTTTATGAATATTATGAATGTTTCAAAAGCTTCTAATGTTATGAGAAAAGTAAAAGGTATGCTATCTAATAAATTACATACAGAATAAGCGGCGATCAGAAAAAAAAAAAATTCCCAGACATTATTTGCAGGTTACCATAAATTCTTCTTGAGAAGTATATGCTACAGGGGTTTTAAACTAATTTAGAAAGACCCCAGGGAAATATTTGAATTAGCTAGAGTTTTTTTTTTATTTAAAAAAAGACTTTGTTGTAAATAACGAATATATTTTATTTTTCGCCATCCGGTTTCGCTTAGCTCAAGCTCCTTCATGACAAATATAATTAAAGAATAATATAGAGTTATCGTTTATATATAGTTACACAGTACAATATAGTGAAATAGAGAGAGTACAGAAGAAAGAGGAAATAGAACAAAATATCAGACAACTCCGCTTTACCAGACGAAGCTTGAACTAAGCGAAACCGATTGGTAAAAATAACAATTTTTCTTTATATTTAATATGATGTCAAATCACAAAGTGATTGGTTCCTATGAAAATATGTATTTTTATTGCTTTTCTTAAATTAGTAAAATCCATTATTTCACAAATCGAGATATGAACGTCATTGCAGCATTTAAAAAAATATGTGTTACTAGGAAAATCTGCAAAAATGATTATTAGAAGTTAATGAATAATTAAGATAAATGAAACCAAATCAATAAATATGACATATTTTTTTAATGTTTGAAATAAAAAAATTATGCTAGGGTGGCATAGCTGAGTTATTGATTTATTCGCGATTCGAAAGAAGAGTGAATGGAGGAAACTCGATTAACGGAGGACAAAAAGTTGTCCAAAGAAGCGAAGCTAGCAGTCCACAACGGAGTGCTGATACCAACCCTGATGTATGGCAGCGAGGCATGGAACTGGCAGAGGAAGGATGAAAGTAGACTGAATGCTGTAGAGATGAGATCTCTGAGACGAATGTGTAGTAAAACCATGCATGATCGTGTGAAAAATGTTGAGATTCGTAAAGAATGCAAGACTGATGTAAGCGTAGTGAGTAAGATCAAGAAAGGGACGCTTAGATGATTTGGGCATGTAGAGCGAATGCACTAAGAGAGGAGTGTAAGGAGAATATATGAATAACGAATGTGAATGAAAGAAGAAGCCGGGGACTTCCGAGGAAGACATGCCACGATCAAGTGAATCAAATACTCGAGTCGGGCCATGCCAGAAGTCGGAATAACAGAAGAGAATGTATAAGACGTTGTATGAAAGTGAATGAAGCAAGAAGTGTATGCCAAGATCGAGTTGTTTGGCGGTCCGTCCTCTATGCCTACCCCTGCTGGGAAACGGCGTGACGATTAGTTAGTTAAACAAAATCAGTCTACAATTGTACTATAAATCTTTTATTTTCATTGAAAACTAGACATTTTAGGCAATCATTTATTATATATTTAAAGTTATTATCTCAAAAGTTTAACATATGAATTTTAAATATATGAATACAGAGTTTGATTCGTTGAAAGAAATCGTTTTAAAGCAATTTCCGTTTACAATTACAATATTTATTAAAATAATAACTCACATGTCAGGGTTAATTTGTCTACATATTTGATTCATTCTTGATAGAATACAACCTTTGCCATTAGTTGTATCTGTACGAACAGCTAACTCGATTTTAAGATACTATAAGTTAACTAAATTTTTAGTTTGTTTCCTGACTTTGCACAAGTCGATATAAAAAATTCCAAGATATACCTATTAGCATATTTTTTTTTAATTAGATGTTCGACCACCCATCTATAAGCAGGAACAGAGAAACGTCTAATTTTTTTAGCATTTGTATGAAAATATTACAAGTTGCTTTAAATTTATATGTTATAATTAGAAATAAGAAAAAAAAAACACACACAGATAAAGAAATATTACGTCCTATTCATTTTCATCTTAATAATATAAAAAATCACTTTTCTAATACTCTATCCTACTATTAAGTATGGATAATTTATTTAAAAAAATGTCCATAGTATAACAAATTGCATCCACCAGCTTACAAATAAAAATAATCAACATTTTAAACCCCTGCTAATATTTCTGACCTGTGACCTATAATGCCAGAGCAAAGTGTGGCGCCTGGCTCGTAAAAAAACATGTAAACAATAAATTAATCCTGACAAATGGATATGGTATTCAACCATGGTGTATGGTCTGGTGGGGCAGGGTGCTTACATGGGGCTCGGAGGACACCCTAATGTTATTCAGACATTTACAATTTTCACAACATGTTAGTTCTATTTTATGTTTTTTTTAGTAACATTTTAAGTAGGTAGGTTACTCAAAGGTATGTACCCGTTTGGGGTTCGACTTGGGAAACAGAGGGTCGGGATCGTAAACATTTTCTGATCTTCAAAAAAATAATATTCGGTACATTTTTAAAAATAATGAATGGCATTATCTTTATATACTCGTATGCATTTTTTGGGTTTAAACAATAACAAAAAATCATAATTTAATTCAAAATGTGTAATACTCCACAGTCAAATTGTTTTTAAAGAACGCTGTATATAGACAAGTACCTAAATCATTGCTATACAATTCCGTAAGTTTATTATCTGTTCATGCTATATTTACGAGTTAAAATTGCGAGCCAGCATACGAGTACATATCAATCTGAATAAAAGAAAATACTGGTATATGCCCATAATGTAAGACTAAATTCAAACGATGGACGACATACTAGATACCTAAGTAAACACGGTTAAAAATCCTTAATACTATGTCCCAAAAATGTATAACACGTTACCCAATTCAATTTTAATAAAAATCAGGATAAAAGAATGCTGAAAAAATGTGAAAAAATCCTTCTGTGCTAACCTTTTTTTGTGCTAATATTTTTATCACCTTTTTATTTTTGTTTTTCTCTGTATTTTTTTAAGCCATTGTTTCAATTTAATAAAAAAAAGTAAAAATAATGTAATAATAAACGCAAAATGAGTCGGAGAAACGACCCGTTCTCATGAAAACGGCATTAAATGTGAATGGGTGTTCCGCTTGGGTCCGTTGAATTTTGTTTTCGTAAGTATATCGATGCACTGGGGATCAATCCTGATAGTTCCTTCGAGCAGGCTCCATTGACATCCCTGTAGAACAGACTCAGCATATCTAAATTGCGTTTATGCATTAGATATGGCAAAGAACCGCCCTCCTTTGCACATAATCTAGCTGATATATCATCAGGTCTTTTGGTGCTCGGGCCCAGAGGTGACTCTCAAATTCAATTGTTGGACATACTTGAGATTTGTATGGGGTTAGCAGCTGGTCACTATTGAAAAATCTGGTAGCCCTATATAAGACGCCCAGTTTTATTGCAGTTTGGAATATCAGTAATGATGTGAATTCGATTTTTTGGCAATATGTAGGTATGTAAGTAAAAAATAAGATTTTTATGTTAACTAAATAACTAACTAACTATCACGCCGTTTCCCCGTAGGGGTAGGCAGAGAGGACGGACCGCTAAACAACTCGATCTTGGCATACACTTCTTGCTTCATTCACATTCATACAACGTCTTATACATTCTCTTCTGTTTTCCGACTTCTGACATGGCCGGACTTTCTCGGACGTCCCCGGCTTCTTTTTCCATTTACATTCGCGTCATATATTCTCTCTACACTCCTATCTTCGTTCATTCGTTCTATGTGCCCAAACCATCTAAGCGTCCCCTTAGATTTTTTAATTCCTTTAATTATATTCCTTTGTGAGTTATTTTATGCCTTTAGGGTGAATTTTTAACATATTTGTGTATTGATTATCAAAATGAATTCAGCAACCACTAGTTTCACTTCCCTGCCGCTACATCTCTACGCACAAATGCACCACTGCACTCTAAACGGTATACAACACACAGCATGCAGTTGTGGGTTATCAGATACATTTCACAGATGGCAGCTCCATATCTCTCGCTAATACCAACATATCTACTTCTGCAAAATAACCAACCGATACCGAAACGTCATCTTTTATCTAAATATATATACCGGATCTGGCGGGTGCATAGTTCATGGCATCTACAGAAGATGTAGAAGTCTCTTTGGTTTTTGAAAGACTGCATGATGATAATTGCAGCAATTTACGAATATTCAAACCATCTCTTCCATAAGTTTAAATATTAGAGTATAGAAATATTTAAATATAGAGTCCTAAAATTCGTTTTATGAATACTTTCCAGTCTTAAAAATTATAAGTATCTCAATAAATACCAACTCTTCTTGTGCCACCAATCTTCTAATAAATGTAACATCAATAGAAAAGGAGCAACAAATAACCATGTAATATCATCTCTATAAATAAATTTTCTAATAAAACTGTGTTCATCTGAAGCGACCTGCCAGCTAAGTATGTTTTTCTGTATCTGTTTGTACATAATTAGTAAAGAAATATTTGTACAGCGCCCTTGAGGTGATTTTTCACAAAAACGGCGCTATAGAAATCATCCAATTATTATTATTATTATTATTATTATTGACTGAAATACCTGCATATATTAAAAACCATTAAAATGACAGGCACTTAATAATAATAATAATAATAATTGGATGATTTGTATAGCGCCGTTTTTGTGAAAAATCACCTCAAGGGCGCTGTACAAATAATACTTCATATTCTTTATCTAATTATGTACACACAGATACAGAAAAACATACTTACCTGGCAGGTCGCTTCAGAATTCAGCTTGCAATTCAGACATTACATGTTTTCATCACTTGTACCATTGCTTGAAATGGCTTTTCGTCATGTTTGGTGACCGGATCTGAATAGCTAGGTATTTCCCCACCTCATTCTTCCCTATCTCCTTTCCTTCCACACTTTCTTCAGCCTTGCAAGATACCCAAATGCGGATTGTCCCACTGGCTTTGGACAGTTGGGACTCTTGTGCGGAATTACATAAAAAAAGTATTAGGTAATGAAAAGCGTGGATCTCCAAAAAATCAAAAATCAATGTTTTTTTTCAAATATTCGGTTGCATGATAATTCAACACACGTATGAATAGTAAAAGTGATAATAAAAAATAAATAAAATAATTAGGTTAGGTTAATAATAATAATAATAACAAAGCATTTATATAGCGCAGTTTTGTGATATTTCACTTCAAGTGCGCTTTACGTCTGCTTTTTGTCTGTGCTATGCCTGTACTGTAATGGTCTGCTCTGCGCGGTGCTGGTAGATGTGAATAGACATTCACTGATATAATATATGAATGTGAGAAGTGCAAGGATACTACTCCATGATAGAGGATTCGGGTCGTGTTACATTCTTTGCCTATCCCTGTGAAGAAAAGCTCGATGTGGAATCAGTAAAAATCTGATCTGAGCAAAGAAAAAAAAAGTTTCAAATTAAGTCATTAAAATTATTGAACAATCCTTAAAAGCTTTTGAGAGCCCGCCATAATAACTTACTTTTTGTCTCACTGATTACAATATTTTTCATAGGGCGGCAGCTATCCACACACAGGACCTGCGCTTAGATAAAAGGATCCTTGGATCGCATCCCTTCGGGGACTTTTTTGTGGCCGAGCTTTCATTTTTTCCGCCAACCGATGTTTGACACAATTGCCACCAAATGTAAATCATCCCCCGAAAAGCTGAATCCGTGTTTTGTAAATTCGTTTCATTGAAATAAAAGGATAGTTGTGTAATATTTTTTTCTCAATGGCGCCTGTGTAAAGCTTTTAATGCCGTTTTTTTTTCCCCTCTTGCAAAAAACAGTGTCTATTTGCGTGGTCTGTAATGGTGTCCGTTGTGTAGTGCTAAATGCAGTGTACTTTTACTGGTTCCCGACCTTATCGAATGTTGGCTATCATCAAGATAATCTTTATAGGGTAGACTGTAGCTCATAGTTTACATCGACTACAATTTCGTAAATTCCCACGAAGAACTTCTAAATTATTCACCTATTATCTCCGGGATACTCCGAGAATGCTTATATAAGTTCACATTTGCAAAACTTATGTCTTACGTGTCAATGCTCAGTTTAGTGGCCACTGTCCATTATTCCATGCCATACGAATAGAGAGAATATAGCAACAACCATTCTGAATCATAAATTTCGATTTTTTAAAAATTAATTAATTCAAATTTAATACTGCAAGCATTTAAGTTTATCATTATTGTGACAACTGTAGAATAAAAACAAGCTAAAATCCTTGCAGAACTTAATAATAACATTAAATTTGATTTAGTTTTAATTTAAAATAATCAAATGAAGTTCTGCGACTAACAATAATAATTTAATCATTGAAGAAAATTGAAATGTGAAGCAAAAATAGCAATAGATATTTAAAAAAAACAAAGGTGTTAGTCGCATCTGGGAATCGAACGCAGGTCCTCTGTCTTGCCGGGATAACGCTCTAGTCACTGAGCTAATGAGACCTTAATATTTTACGTGATTTTTATCGATAAAATACTTCACTTTTAAGACTTACCGTAGAACAGTGGTCCTGGGTTCTATTCCCGGATGCGACTGACACCATTTTATTGTCTGTGTATTTTTCTGTTTCATATTTCATTTAAGTATTTTTAATATCATCTTATTCAATAATAAAACATTGCAATTAGATTTATAAACTTCAATAAATTATTCCCGTAAATTGGACAGTAACAATTGTAACGTTTTTTTTAAAGTAAGACAAACATTCCCGGATTACGAAAAACCCAACAATATTTGAAAATCTCCTTTACCATCACACTAAGCATAAAATGTTGTTTGTGTCGTAATGGAGGACTTAGCAGTTCTTAGAGAACTCACAACCCCTCGGTGGAAACCAGACGCTATGCCAACTCAACACCGACCGGAATTAATACATACATTTAGTTTTAGATCACGGTTACAGCAAAGCTTCTTCATCACATGTGCTACCAACCATCTCAATGCGAACCCTGATTTCTTTGGATGATGTTAACCCCAGTTTGAAAGTATTGGTTCTCTGTTAAAAAAAATATTTGGTTGTCATTTAACGCATTCAATAATCAAAGCACCCAACCCCTATTACATCTCCAAGGCATCTACGTAGTAATCTTACTTGCGTAGTTGAGATTTGTTTACATTTTATCAGGAAATGAATATGTTTACCCTATCGGGGTAATCAGTGTCAGGGAAAAATCATCCCCCCGTTAAATGACAGCCTGAAAGTGATATCTTCCATACAGGGTAGGCTTATACTATCTACCCCAATCTACCCTACAAATAAAGGCACATTATCTATGTGATTATCAAAAATATTGGAATATTGACGATAATTGATTGTTTTAATTAATTTAGTTCATGTACTTACCAATATGGGGAAAGGTTTAGATGAATGGAAAAACGACGAATAATATGAATGATTTAAAAAGTAATCAAAATACGGGAATAAGTTTTGGAAGCTTATAAAACTTATTGTAATATTTAATAATTGAATAATGTAATATTTACAAATCTCAATGAAACACGAAACAGAAAAAAATAACTGAAAACATAAAGGAAACGGTCGCAACTGGGACTCGAACCCAGTTCTTTTAGTCTTACCAATTGAGCTAATGAGGATTAATTATTTTCCGTCAATTTTATCGATCTCTTTTTTTAAATTAAATATTATAAATATCATCCTTAATTAATTCCCATATTTTTGGCAATCGTACGTAATAGTGATATTTCCAGGGACTACCGATTACCAAACAATCTGGGAAATCCAAGCGTTTCAAAGATACAGATATCTTTAGTCGAATTCAAGCATAAGCGTTATTTATTTGGCAAACGAATCCTAAAATTTATTGCCCGGGAGTTCTAGAGGTTAGCAATACGCCACTGATATTTGTATAATGTAAATAAAAATTAAATATCTTGGGAACGTAATTGACTCCACTGGAGTTAATTAAACCTCAAAAAATTTAATAAAACTTATCTACTTCATCAAAAAATTACGAAATATCTCGTCAAACAAGGAATCAAAAGAGTATATTGTGCTATAGGCCACTCTTATCTGGAATATGGAATATTAGGATAGGGCTCAGCAACATCAAATCACATAAAAATGCCAAAAGAAAAACATCTCATATAATCATAATACAAGAGCAAAGCTAAATGTACCCAAGTCCAATACCACATTTGGACAAAGAGGCTGTGCATTTTTAGCTGTAAAGTTATACAGAAATCTCCCACCTTATTATTATTATTATTATTAATATTTTTATTATTATTAATAATATTATTATTATTATTTTCAATATTATATTATTATTAATATTTTTATTATTATTATCTACTATTATTATTATCAATATTACGTTTATTATTATTATTAATATTATTATTATTAAAGAGCTTCATAATACTGCATTATCAAGTAAAAACGTCAAATTTCCAACTTAATGTTTTGCCACCATACCCAGGATAAACATTTTTATATTTAAATTTTCAAATTTTTTTAAAATGTCAACATTATATAGCATTTATTAATAAACAAAAAAAAATTTTCTATACCCATGAATTCGGTATCATTAAATCAACCTACCAACTGTTTACTTAAGAATTTACCCCAAGTTAAGGGTCAGGATGAAATCAGATACCCAAATTTTCGAATCCTATTTTATGAATTCGGAGACAGACGATTCTTTCATACAACATAAATAATGCACAAGTAACCTATACTGTAGGCTTCTTTCAAAGATTTCCGGGACAGTCTATGATTCTATGGAAGTTGATCATGTTACAGAGAAAATATAACTTACTCTTACTGATTTTGATTTGTTCGCGACCCTAGTGTTTTATAATCGTTTAATTTGAACAATTACGTAGAATCGAACTCGAATCCCTCTATCTTCAACCTCAGCCGCTGGACCCCCAGCACTGAGCCCCACCATCTCCGCCCAAATTCCATCTTATACCCTCCATTACCTCAGTGAGTGGGCTTAAATATAAGATCGCTATCAAGCTAGTACATAAAACATAGTTTGCACTGCTTTGAAATAAAAATAAATAAAAGCCCTACAGTAGCAATAGGCAGTCCGCTCACTTGGCGGAAAAGATTATCCGCTCATTTATGCACCTCTATAAACAGTTGATACAGGAAGAGGGAGAAATGTTACCTGGCACTGTACTCACAACTTACAGCACAGTACAGTACGATAATTCGAAGAACTCCAATCAATAGTACTAGCAGATTCTCCAATAGTGACCAGCTGCTAACCCTTTACAAATCTCAAGTAAGTCCAAAAATTGAATTTGGGAGCCATCTCTGGGTTGGAGCTCCAAAACACCTTATAAATTCGCTTGATTTAATGCAAAGGAGGGCGGTCCGTCTGACCCGTTGCCATCCCTAATGCAGAGACGCAATTTGGGTATTCTGAGTCTATTCTATAGGTACTAGCAGCACTGATTTCCAGTGCATCGGTGTACATACGTGAAACTCGACAGACATAAAGGAAACACCCGTTCACAGTTGATAACGGCTTCATGAAAACGAGTCATTTGTACAGTGCCCTTGAGGTGATTTTTGACAAAAACGGCGCTATAAAAATCATCCGATTATTATTATTATTCAAGAACTTACTTTGTGTAAGGCGACTCGCATGTGGAACGAGCTATCGGCATCTTTTTTCCTCCTTCGTATAATCCGGGCCTCTTCTGGACCCGCATTAATAAATTTCTTCCTGCAGCCCACATCTTCATCTGCCTCATAACGCTGCCCATCCGGGTGGGGATATAGTTCCCCTGTCTTTATACTGCCTATAGACAGGGGCGCTTTTGTGAAGTGTAACATAAAATAAAAAATAAATTTATTCACTTAGTTATTATTTTTACTTGTTCACCTTATCACCTGTTAATTAAATCATTATACCTACCTATATTTAGTGAATAGCTATGAATAGCCAGATTACAGCGCCCTTGGGGTGATTTTTTTACAAAAACGGCGCTATACAAATAACCCAATTATTATTATTATTATTATTATTATTACCAGAAACAGTAACTATCTAATTCTATTTCTTTACAGTTTCTCCGTTTTCCTTACAATCATAAATGGAAACCATAATAAAATTTCATCAATTTTAAAACTTGATTTTTTCTCAGTAAACTGTGTGTGATACGTAAGATTACGTATCGTCTTGTGAGGCTCGTATCCTCATTAGTTAATGCATTATAAATCAGATACGTAATTATTTATAATAACTTAGGTGTCAATTATCGTAGAAATGTCATCGGTTTCAAAGGCTCTTCACTCGACAACGGACCGTTCATTCGTCGCCTTTCACATTACGGTGGTTGTGGTATTATATCACGTGACGAGACGAAACTGCCTTGGATAAATTAATCTTGCAAAGTCAAAATGGTGTGTGGCAAAAGAGCCTGAAACAAAACAGCCCGCAACAAATCAGATTTACAACCAAAATAAAACCTTCCATAAAATATCTTTGCCAGCCAATGAAAGCGTTTCAGAAGCATTGGAAATGGGTGACGTTATTGCCTGAAGAATTCTTTAAATTAACATATTAACCCTTTCGTACCGTAAGCATATTTGAAAATACATAACGATTTTCGTTTTCCAGTTGCTGGCATTACCGGCTTTACGCGCTTTGTTTTTCAGTGGTTATAAGCTACTCGTTCAGTCGACAGCCAGGTTTGAATTTTAACAGTTGATTTTTATCTTTAATCTTGGCTTCAGCAGGTCTTGAATGATGTTTTTGAATTCTAAGTTTTAAAAGAGTGTTTTTATTGTTTAATTTTTATTCAAAATTTAAAAATTAATAAAACGTTGTATTATTTGCATATATTGTATGATTTGTCATTTTAAGTGAAACAGGCCCTTAGCGACCAAATGAAAGTATAAAAAACCGACGTTCCAAATGAAAGTACAAATAACGTCTAAAATATTGAAAAAGAAAACTACATAATTTTTTCTTTAATAATTCTGCAAGGTCAGGTCATTGGCTGAGTTGGAATCGCGTCTGGGTCCCACACAGGCACCGTGAGTTCAATCCCTCGGCTTACTGAGTCCTCCAACACAACAAAGCAACATCTTCCGCTTATTAATAATAATAATCGGATGATTTTTATAGCGCCGCTTTTGTGAGAAATCACCTCAGGGGCGCTGTACAAATATTACTTCCTATTCTTATATTATTCTTATATTACGTCTATTCTACGAATTTATTATAATTTTTTTTTTTTTTAAACATTTTTTTCTCTTTTTGGACATGCCATCATTACACATTATTTATAGACCATATAAAGAGATGAAGTTAAATTATCAAAACTAAATTTAATGTTAAATTGAAAAAAATAAGCTAACTGTATTTATTCCTTACGATATATTGCAAGACGCTAATGTAATGGTAGTAGGAGCTTATTGTAATGGTAGTAGGAGATTGTCAAATATTGTTAGGTAATTCGTAACCTGGGAATTTTTTTTGTATAAAAAAAATAACGTATATTTATTAGTACCAGTTTAAATTCAGGTTTGAAAGGGTTAAATCATATTCTTACGTATCAAGAACAGATTTCTCTAATTCATAAATCTTATCGTTTTAAGTGTTTGTTTAATAATAATTCCTATTATCTATTCCACTACTCGGCTTTGGTGGATTTTAACAATATTTTATTATTGAAAAATAAGGTGTGTAAAAATTTGGTGTCCTCTCTTGATTTTCTGAATTTTCCAAAACTCTGGAATTATTTGTTGTTTTGGCCTTGGCTCTAGAAATTAAAATGACGTTCAAGATCATCGCTCAAGAGCTTCTGTGGTTTGGTAAACACAAAACAGTTAAATTTTACTCATTGAAAAAGATAATATTAACCAATCCTAAATGAAACACGAAATCGGAAAAACCACAGAAAATAAAAAGGTATCGGTACCGGAACAACCCCTCTACCAACTGAGCTAATGAGATCAGTTCACTTTAAGCCATCTTCAACGACATCATACCTCAACTTCAAGACTTCAAAATTATCCTCCATTAAATCCCATGGCTGCTTTCATTATGATGATTACAAAGCTCTACCAGAATATAATTGCAATCTAGACAGTGTATCGAATATACCTATCTGGTTTTTATTTAGATTCGACTGATACCTTTTTATTTCCTGTGTTTTTTTTCGGTTTCCTGTTTCATTTAGGATTGGTTAATATTATCTACTCCAAGATAAAATATTGTAATGAGGTTTGTGAGCTTCAACAAGTAATTAAAATAAATTAATTTTTTAATTACCACGCCTGGAAAAATGTGGTTAGATTACATTAAAAATATAATGGAACAAAAAACTTTAATTTTTTAAGTACCTAACAAACTGAGTAGAAAGTTATTTTGTAGTTAGGCTGTTTTGTTGGCGAGCCCTAAATCGTAACGTGTGGCCGATTAACAGTAGGTGTGTTTGTCTCTGTCTCCACTGGCTGTGAAATGTGATGTGTGATGGTGTCAAATATCTTTCATTACTTTTGGGGTCTGCAGTCATTGGCGTAGGGTGGATTCTTTGAGTAACAATTACAGTATCACTATGATATTATTATTATATTTAATAACAGTATTACTCAAAGGGTGGAATGAACTAAGAAGAGACTTTCGTTTATCGCAAATTTTTGTCCTAATTAATAGGTAATTATAACATTTAGATGATTTGTGTAGCGCCGTTTTCGTGAGAAAAATCACGTTGATGTTTTCAAATGTTTTTACAAAGTTCTTTCTTATTAGTAGCTGAAGATAAGCGAAGCTAGCGTTCCACAATGGAGTGCTGATACCAACCCCGATGTATGGCAGTGAGGCATGGAATTGGAAGAGGAAGGATGAAAGTAGACAGAATGCCGTCGAAATGGAGGCGAATGTGTGGTAAAACAATGTATGAGCGTGTGAAAAATGTTGAGATTCATAAAGAATGCAAGACTTATTTATGTAAGCGTCATGAGTAGGATTAAGAAGGGGACGCTAAAATGCTTTGGGCATGTAGAGCGAATGAACGAAGAAAGAACAGTCGGAATAACAGAAGATAATGTATAAGGCGATGCATGAATATGAATGAAGTGAGAAGTGTATGCCAAGATAGAGTTGTTTGGCGGTCCGTCCTCTCTGCCTACCCCTTCGAAGAAACGACGTGATGGTTAGTTAGTTAGATAATCTATTAAAGGATTTTTCATATGGTCTCAGAAATAATTTACCAAGCTATTTGTAAGAATTATTCGTTCATTAGTAATAAATCCTAACTATTTCGCTTCAGATGAACAGGGTTTTATTAGAAATTAAGCTCGGAGAAGATACGAATATTACAGTTGCTACTTTTTCTCCCTTTTCAATTGAATTATATTTAGAAGATTGGTGGCACAAGAAGAGTTGGTATTTATTTGAAATAGTTATAATTTTTTGGACTGGAGAATAATTACAAAATGACCTTAAAAAGCTTAAGAAGTTTTTAGTAAACATACACATTTTTTTTAACATATTTAGTTATGTACAATGTTGCGGGCTGTGGATGCATTTGCACACTGGTGCGTATTTTTTTTTTATTTATTCTATAAGTGACTTTAGGTAGGTACTAACAGGCTATGAGTCTTTGATCATACTTAAGGCATGCGGCAGTTCATTCCAGACTTTATGGTCCTGATACTTCGAAAGCACGATCACCGAAAGTGTTACAAGTTTAATTAAAGTGATAAGAAGTTAGTCGATTTATTGAAAATGCATTAATATATAGTTCAATCAGTTCAGCAAACAATTTTAATAACGAAAAATCATTACAGAGTTAAATCATGCTTCCTTCTAACATATACTAGAAGTGTTCAGATGAGAAATTATCAATTTTTTAAGAGGTATTAACAATGTCAATATTAATTAATCTCTTAGCAATGAATTGATAATTATTTTAAATTAATTCTCCACGCCACTGGTCCCACGGTAAAAATTAATCGAAGTATATATATATAGTATATAGCCTTTCAATTCAATTTCATTCAATGATTCATAATACATTATAGAGTGACCTGTTCTGAATGCATATTATGAAATGTTAATATTAAAAGGTATTTTAATTGGGTGCTGCCTACGAACAACGAGATAACACAACTTGAACCACCCGACTTGTATAAAGATTTTTTGGACATGAAAACTTTTATGTCAGTAATATTTTCTCAGGAATTCAGCTCACTATTTCGTGTCAGGTATTTGGATGCATTCTAATAATAACAACAAAAATAATAGTATTTTATCTTACTCATATAAAGCAGAATAAAAATGTTTTTAATGGGTACCTTCCGATGGAGAGACTTTTCACCTTTTCTCTCGCAGCCTTGAATTTATTTTGGGCATTTTTAGTTAAATATAAAGGCATATAAAATGATTACAAAAATCATGGGCAAAGTCGGGACGTGAAACATAAAAAATTCTGAAAGCTTTTGAAACGTTTTTTTTTCACTTGTGCGACATCTACACATAAAGCTTATAAGCTCTTCAAAGCTTGTACAGCCCAACTGTGGAACTTTCAAAATGTTTTCCTGGAGGTGTCGCTTTTATTATGGAACTTTTATTTATTTCTATTTCTATATTTGAAATATTTGAAGGGTTGTAAAATAACGCTGTTTTTAATAATTTGTTATAAACCACAAGACTTTTTACAAGTGTTTCAGATACCTACCAATAAAATTCCGTAACTGAAAAATTCCCTTTCATTTATGAGCTTTCCGGTGAAATTGGTTTGTTTCTTTGATAAACGTGAAAGCAAAATAGTTTAACATTTTTACACTAGGTGGCAAATGCTACTGATTTGAAAGCTCTCTTTTTAAAATATGTATTCTGGTAGGAGAATGGGTGAATATAATTTACCTTTCACCAAGTACTTACATGTGAATTTCACGTTCTCTTTACTAAATGTAGAGGGTTTGTTGCAGAAAAATAGTTATAGCGGAAGTACTCTAGACGTTTATCAAAATTAATTTAATAACATTTTGTATTATGCAACTAAGTATAATGTTTTTCGGTTTGTTGCCTACTCTTGTATAAATCGTAGTTACGTAGTTAATAAAACAGTAAAAAGTTAGCTCTCAAACTTAAACCCGCGGTTTTATTTTTTCTTTCTATTTGGGTAATTTTCACGAAAATCGGTAGCTTTAGCCTTGTGTAAACTAATATCATAAAATTAATCTTAATATTATTATTTTTTTTAATAACTTATTGAAGCTTATAAATACACCTCATTATAAAATATGTTTAATCATTGAATTAAACAGTTTGAAAATGGTCTTAAACGCCAAAACAGCTGTTACAATAATAAAAACTAAAAGTACTTGCAGGGCTTAATAATAAAATTATTAACTTTGATTTACGTTAAATTAAAAAAAAAATTGAATGGAGTTCTACGAATTAAACACAAAAGCAATTCATAATAAATTCAGGAATGACATGACCAGTCAGTGGTTGAGTTGGCATCGCGTTTAGGTCTCACCCAGGCGGCGTCGTGAATTCAATTCCTCGGCTGGATAAGTCCTCCATTACGACACAAGCAACATCTTTCGCTTACTGTGATGGTAGTAGAAGATTTTCAAATATTGTCAGGTTATTCGTAACCAGGGAATATTTGTGTAAGTACTATTAAAAATAATTACCCACGGAGGCGAATATTCAAAACTTACTTGGACTTGGATATTATTTATTTTCAGAGTTCCTAAACATTTTACATAATTGCAAAAATGGATTTTCTATTGAAACATTACGTGGGGGTTTTTTTTATTATGGTGATATGAAATGAAACTTAAAGGCAGGAATTATTGTTTTCTTTATTTTTATTTATTTAAATGTTTACTCCTTACGGAGGATTGCTTTAGGTCTTTTGTATTTGATAATTTCATTCTAGTTATATTGAGCGAGAGAGTTAATTGTTGGAGTTTCATGTCCGGCTAAACAGGCATAGAATTTTTCCGAGTGTGATACAATTAGCTTCTTTATCAGAGGAATGTTTGTGTCTTTGTGTAGAGTTGTAATCCTGGTCCACTTCGGCGCATTCAACGCTAGTCGAATGACTTTGTATTGCATGGTTTGTAGTTTATCTATGTGTGTGTGAGCAGCATGACCCCAAATGGGTGCTGCGTATCTAAAGCCCTGCCTTATGTTCGTCTTGTAGATACACCACAACGATAAAAATGACTAAACCGATTGGGTATTGTATCCGTGAATTCCAATTGCACAAAATATTACAGTAATAAGAGTAATATTCCTGGAAAAATTATAGATAAACAAACGACGAAATGATCCGAATATAACGTTAAATAAATAAAATATTTAAAATCGTCTCTTCCCCACTCAGTATTTCCACATAACCCAAACAATACAATTACTTAAAATAATTCAGGGATATACTAAACACATTTAAATTCATTGACTTAAACAGCATTCACGTTAATGTAAAACACTGATCTGCCATCATTAAAAGCGGAGAAAATAGATTTCAACTGAAAGTACCTGACAGAAAAAAATAATTTGAATTATTGCATTTATTTTCTGAGACAATCGGTTTTTAATGAAAATATCAACAAATCGCACACCACAAATTTTTAATTGGGTAGGGGTAAATAAAATCAATATCATAAGTAAGTCAAAAGTGGTCTAACCATAGTTTGACAATGTCTTTGAACGCCGAAACAACTGTCACAATAATAGAATGCATAAATTCTCACGGAACTTAATAAAAAAATGGAGTTTTGTGAATTAAATATAAAAATTAAAAATAATTATGCTGCATACCACAAAGAAGGGGAAAATTCACAAAATAAAACTTTGACTCGGATTGCACTAAAATATTGGTTCTCACGCAAAGCGTATTTCCGCTATGAATTAATGGAACAATGGACAGAAAGAACCAGAGTATTAGTGTACTAGTGCCTACATAATTACTTGCCATTATTCTCTCTCTCCTAGACCCGATGATGGACAATGTGGCGGCACCGAAGCGTCACTTTTAACACGTGCAGTGTGGATGGGTGACTATCACGGCACGTGGCTTCGTACACACTTCTATCTAACACCTTGGTGCTTTCTTACGTTCGTAGTAGTTTGATGGGGGTGGTTACGTTATTAGGTTATTAGTTGACGTGAAATAAAAACCTTTGAATTGACTTGTTGGTGAATTGGTTTTGTACATAAATATTTGTTTGTTATTACTATTTATCGTTAATCATATTGGCTTTGCATTAAGTGTGAAGATATAAAGGGACTCAAACTGAAAGTTTGTTTTTATTCATCAGAATTTGCTATAGGAAGCCACTGCGCTTTAGAGCCACTGGTGTATCATACACTAAAGGCATCTATTCCGTATCTTTAGTGGTTACTGGTATAATAGTTTGCAGTCACCGGCAGATGCCACTAGATAGATTCATCTCATAGAGTTTAAGAGATTACTATTTACAGGACATTGGTCTCGAGGCTGTCCTTTCTTCGCTCATATTATGAGAGTATTATTTTGTGTTAATTTAAAAAAAGATAAGTGTTTGTTGAGAAGACGTGTTTCATCGAGTCGTACTCACAACAATACTTAAATCTAAATAGACCACACACTTGTAACGACCATTGAAATAAATATTTAAAAAAATACGTAATCTGCATTGTGCATGTGCCTGAGAATTGAACCGATGCTACCAAATACGAAACATTGCTCCGAAATACGAAGATCATCACAGGCATCCATCGCCAAGTACAACAGCCAGTCACTTTTTGGTTAGGTACAGCAACAAACTACAAACGTCAAACTTGTTTTATATATCCCATAATTTTCTTCTCACATAATTTATTTTTATTTTATATTAAAAAATGTATTATAATAGTTATTGGGTACTAGAGTTTTGTATGTGATATCAATAGAAATTACTTTCACTGCGCTCTAAAAACGATAATTGTTTCAATTAGGGAGGTATTAATTAACAACCACCTGCCGCATCCTTCTGTCACGGATGCTGTTTTTGATGCATATAAACAATCTCACTGAATGTATCCCCCCAATACACAGTTACGCTGATGACAGCACCGTTCACGACGATTTTCTTTTTTAAGCCTCATTTCACTATTGATGTCCGAACGGCTCGAGAAGCTTTGAGGAAAAAAGTTGCCTCGAGAAGGTTCGTGCCTGTGGTAGGGCGAACCTGGTCAGCTTCAACGTCTTAAAAAATAGGTGTGTCAGAAAAGGGTGCAATTTGATGGGAGCACCTTCCCAATAAAGACTCCGTTGTACTGCTTGGGGTATTTCTAAATCTCGCTTCCAAGGAACTGTGCATCCTGGCTGGCAGATTCTTCAATTAACAATATACAAATCTCAAGTACGTTCAACGGTTGAATATGGAACCCACCTCTGGGCTGAAGCTCCCATATATTGGATAAACCTGCTTGATTCTGTGCAAAGGATGGCTGTTCGTCTGATTGACAATCCGATTGCCATCTCTAATGCACAGACGCAATGTAGGTATGCTGAGTCTGTTCTACAAATATTTCAATAAAGCCCGCTTGAAGGACTTGGCATCGTTGATTCTCCCTGTACTGGTGCACGTGCGCGAAACTTGACGGACATGGGCAGAATATCTGTTCACAGTTGACGTTGGCTTCATGAGAACGGGTCGTTTCATCGACTCCTTTTTTATGTAAGTTGGCTCGTATGTGGAACAGGCTACCGGTATCTATCTGTCTTTCCTCCTTCATTTAATGCAGGCCTCTTCAAGGCCTACATTAATAAATCCCTCCCTACAGCCCCCTCCTTAGCCGTCGGACAACGTTGTCCAACCGGATGCTATTGTTCTTGTGAGGTGTCACATAAATATTAAAAATAAAATTTTCAGGATTTTACAAAAAGCTCAGGTATTATAACGATTTTTATCATAGGAAAAATATAAATTATATGTACATGATAAATAAAATAAAACTGAAATATAAAAAATCTGTCTGTAAATTCAAAAGGTTATATAGAAGTTTCAGGGTGCAACACATATACATACGAGTATATATATATGAGTATATATATTATGTCTTCTACCACCATGAACAACGTTTAAGACAGACATTCAGATCGCAGCTTTAATGCCCTTAACTTGCTTCATTTCCTTAGCCACCCACTTTTAACGATGCGTATCGTAGGGAAACCAATGAGCGATGATGTCTGATGGGTGGGACAAATTTTAGAAACTTATAAAACCTGTTTTACTGCTGGCCTTAACACATTAAACTTATAAAACCTGTCATGGCAGCTAGGATAACATTCAGAGAATAGGATATTCAGGAACTAAATTCCACAAATAAAGCCTCCTTGTACGTTTGTCAGATGTTTTGTTTTATCTGCAGTCTTTCATTTGCTTATATTAAAGGTAGAGGATTGGAATCATCGCAACAGATTTTATATAAAGTACATAACGTCACATTTTTAATTAGTAAGTCTATTTTTTCATAAATTCAGAGTTGAGTGCCACCTTTCAGCATTTTTTTAAAATTAGTGTGACTACGATAACCTCATATCCATATGATAATTATAAGTCTCTGAAGAAAATATCGTATTAAGTAAATTTAAAAAAATAATAATTAAGAAAATTGAAAGTTTATATTATTAAAAAATATATTTATATTACGGTAGCATCGCTCCACTATTTGCGATTCATAACTTTGATTTTCTATTGAATATTGGAATTCATAATTTTTTCTTGAATTTATTTTCATATTAATATTAATAAAATAATATTTTTTATTTTTTTATTTCTAATATTAATTTATTATTCAATTTTTAATAATTATATTTTATTAGCATTTTGAATAATTATTTAGCAACTTTAATCAATTTTTGTTTATGTTTATAATTTGTCTGTTTTAAATTATTGTGTTCTAATTTTTATCATTTGTCTATACTTGAAATTATTTTTTAGTATTCACTTATTCCCGATGCTGACAGCACATTGCTGTCGAAACATGTAGATATTTATGTATATATATAAAGCGGTGTAAAAAAAGTATATTTTTTAATTAATTAGTTTGGAATTCATACTTAAATAGCCATTGTTCTATTTTTTTTTGTCTTATAACAAAACAAAAAATCTATTCGATATATTTACTATATAGGGTAGGTACGTAAAGTAGTTAGTTCCAAAGAGTAGGTCAACGTTTTGAAATTCATACACTTTTTAAAAATAAACAGTTTTTATTTTTTATTTCTCCTGTAACGTTGCCAAAATGAACTTTTCAGGCAATTTCCTAATTTAATTTCTAATGTACATTATTAGTTGTTTTTGTTTTAAATTCATAGAACTTCAATAATTTTTTTTAATGTAAATCAACTATAATAATATTATTATTAATTTCTGCAAGTATTTTTGTTTTTATTATTGTGACAGCTGTTTCGGCATTCTAAACCATTTTCAAGTAAAATTAAGATTATTAATTTTGATTTCCATTAAATTTCTAAAAAAATTCAAGTGTACTTTAATTGTCGTCAATTTCTCACTGCACAGTGCACAGCGGTTTATTTGAATCGAAGTCTCATAAGATCGACTCTAAAAAGACAGGTAATTTTTTTTTCTTTCTTTTACGCTGTTTTTTTGTGGAATAGAAGTGCATATGTTCCATTTTGCATACGAGTAGGTACTTAGCTGTATAAAAGTCGATTAAAATAAGAACCGTTTACGAGATTTTTTTTTTACCTTAATTAAAAATAAGATCAATCAAATGTTCGAAATAAGATAAGTGTACGATATCGGCATGCTATCTAATTTGGGCTTCAGATATTTGACTGCCGAATAAAACTATTCACATCTACATGGTATGTACCCAACGCGAAAGAGTAGGTAGCCGTATTTTTTTTTAAAATTTATCTATTAATAGTCAGACGACATATCCCACCAGCTTGACTAGCCTCGCTTCTGATTCCGGTGAACACGTGAGGCTAATATAATCCATACAAAGAGGAGAACCCGAGGGATGTCAGGTTTGGGGTAAATATTTACGTTTCTCCGTCCTCGGCGGGATCCAATATTAAACTATTATTTACACCACGGGGTATTTGGGTACTGAGGTACGTACTTACAACAGGGTACAGTGTGTGGGAGGTTCACGCACTGTTATGGATAACCAATAAATCGGGGGGTCTTTCGTAACGAGTGAAAGATCCTCTCAGTATTACCCTGGTGAAAGACAACCATTCAGAGTCGAAACGTTGCTTGAAATGGCTTTAGTCGTGTTTGGTAACCAGATATAAATAGCTAGGTACTTCCACATCTTATTTATCTCAATTTTCTTCCCCTTCCTAGCCTCTTTTCAGAATCACAACATACCCTAATCGGGGATGCTATAATCACAGGCTCAGGACAGTGAGGAGAAGCCAGGACTATTGTGAGGTATTCAGATTCAAATACACCTTTTCATTCTGATTGAAGCAAACTTAAAACATATGGTGCGGTGCGGAGTGCGGGTGATGCCGTGGTCGCAATGCCCAGGATTATACTATGCAAAAACTGCGATAGTAAATTTAATGTTACTGCTTCGAAGGACCGTCTGCGAGCGATTGGGTGATGCGTGCGATTAATGGGATTTAGGAACATAAGAAACGTAAATGGGAAAAAGAAAGACTCACCGATTTCACTCACTCAAGTATCTTCCTTCCCGGTGCACATAGATTTCACTTTTAAGAGGAACGGCTGCGCTGCCTGTTTCATACATAACTTAATTTTGGATTTGAGGTCAAAATACCCATCCAAACTGAATGATATATATTTTTTAATTTATTGCATTAGTAAATATCTACTATGGATGAGAAGTATTTTATTTATTTTTATTTTTATTTGTGAAGTACATGCCATGAAAAAAAATTATTTTCGTAATTTTAGAGGCAACTTAAAAAATATTTGCGGGTTTATTGTATTTAAAAATATAAATATTATATTAGCCATGTAAATAAAAATATAAAAACAAAACGTTAAAAAAAAAAAAAAATTCTAGTGGATATTTTAAATTATGTACGGCAAATTTGCGTTTCAACGTAAATTGATCGTATTTAATTTAATTTAAATTTCACTACAATGCTCATTTTAAATTTTTTTAAAAATTTTATGTTTGATTATATATCGAAGTAGATGGAGTAAAACTTTTTTTAAATCACCGTTAGCCCCCAAATAATTGTTAAATGTTCCTCTGAAATCGCGAAATATCAATTCCTTTAATTGCCAATATTTCATAATGTGAAACAAAAATAAATATATTACTTCTAATCCGTACTAGATATTTACTATAATTTGTAAGAAAAAAAAGGTCATTAGGTTTCGGTGAGTATTTTTGCCTCAAATCTAAAATTAAGTTTTGTATGAAAGAGGCCGCGCAGTGGTTCCTCTTAATTAAACCCAGGAACAGAGTATGCTAATATGATGGGTAGAATTGGGGGTAAGATGAGGTTTCGAGTGGTCAAGGTATTGTGCAGAAATTTGAATAGCGAGTTATGGCGTTACAGGTGACAAAATAATTGGATTATGCGGAGGTGGTTTAATTATGAAAAATCAGGTAGATTAAAATGCGAATGGGGTGAAGGGAAATGCACATAATTGCACGCAATAATAATTTGACTTATTTCGAGTAGGCAACTAATTATAAGTAACTGGCATGAATAACATACCGTATAATTAAGTTTTTTTTTAATTAATACCTCCCTAATTGAGAAATTCTCGTGTTTAGAGAGGGAGTACTATTATGGTTGGTTATACATATAGTTAATCTCATGAGTACTACCATTAACATAGATATTCTGGTGCATATACAAAATTGCAAAAAAAATTAAACCGAATTTTTTAAGAATAAAATTTATGCATACAATGTATGTATATAAAGGTATATACATTTTTTGGAAGTGAACTTATAATATACACCTAAAATTAGTTTCTTGTAAAGAGTATTTGAAGATTTTTCTTAAAGATTTCATAATTTTATTCAGCTTCTATTATTTCTTTAGGAAGTTCGTTAAATTTTTTTATGGCTGAATATGTGTATTGGTGTTGAGCTGTTATTGTATTAAGTTTAGGGTTTACTATTTTTACATATTTATATTTACTTAACCAGCCAAAGAAATGAATTAAAGTAGTTATTTTACTAGGAGCTTTACTGTTAAATGATAAAAATTACTTTGAGTGCATAAAAGATTTATTTCCAAATATTTATTCCTCAAATAACCTATTGCGCTTTAATAAAAACAGCCCCCTGTATACACAAAGCTCTAACCAACGCACCTCACTGAAGCTTTTACTTAGTGGGTAAGTTTGTCGTACTTATATTACAGGATGTTCCTATCCACGCCTGCTAATGGCGGAATATTTGTTTATTTTTCAGCTTACATAACCTTTTTGTTTTGGTTAACTTCCGAACTGGAGAGATTTTAATATGGTAAACTAGTTTAATGAGTTTTTAGAAAGGGATTAATGGCTTTTAATTGACTTCCGGTTAACTCAATTTAAAACAGGCTTAGGTGGCTTGCCCTATTATGTTAGGTAGATAAGACAAAGTCTGAGATTAGAACCAAAACAGAGTTGTTTGCACATGAATCGCATTGAAAGTTATACCTATCAACTAACTAACTAAATAACAATCACGCCGTTTCGCCGCAGGGTTAGGCGGAGAGGACGGACTGCCAAACAACTCGATCTTGGCATACACTTCTTGCTTCATTCACATTCATATAACGTCTCATACATTCTCTTCGGTTATTCCGACATCTGACATGGCCTGACTCAAGTATTTGATTCACTTGATCTTGCCATGTCTTCCTCGGGCGTCCTTGACTTTTACTTCCATTCACATTCGCGTCATATATAATAATAATAGTAATGAGAGTAAATTTATATAGCGCAGTTTTGTGAAGGTTCACCTCAAGTGCACTTTATATTAACTAACTTAACCTAATACTCCTTACACTCGTTTCTTTCTTCATTCGCTCTACATGCCTAAACCATCTAAGCGCTCCTTTCTTAATCTTACTCATTAAGCTTACTTCAGTCTTGCATTCTTTAGGAATCTCAACAGTTTTCACACGATCATACATGGTTTTACCACACATTCGCCTCAGATTCTCATTTCTACAGCATTCAGTATACTTTCATCCTTCCTCTGCCAGTTCCATGCCTCATTGCCATACCATACATCAAGGTTGGTATAGGCTTTAGGCTTCTGATGCAGCGGAGAAGTGCTCTGAAAAAGAACCCACTCGTACCTAAAGGATCATTTTGCTGTACTACGTACTTCTATATAGAATAATAACATTTTTGAGAAAGCCACCTGCTAGAAAATACATTTAAATTACTACAAAAAATCCATGTAAAACTTAAATGCTCTAGATTTTAACTAAAGGTAAACGAAATGTAACAACGCTCACAGATGGCTCCGATTTAAATATTTTAGAAAAAAATGCTTTTAGCGCGTAATGTATTTAAATATTGAATTGAATTATTCGTTGGCGGGTGAACCACGGAATATGAAATGGAATAAAAATATTGTTGTTATTGTAGATTTAAGGCTCACGTCCTTCAAGAAACTTATAAAAATAATTATTGTAACACTAACACATACAGTATTTTTAAGTTTCTTGAATGACTTGAGCTTTAAATTTGCAATAACTATTTATTCCATTCGGTAATCCATATGTAAACCCGCAAACAAACAATTCATCACAATATTAAAAAGCATAACGTGCTAATAGTGTTTTTTCTAAAACATGTATTTAAATTAGTGCCATCTATGAGCGCGTGTCATGTTTCGTTTACCCTAAAAAATATCTATTTATTTAAAACACCTATTAATCTCAAAAATCTATTACCTACTAGTACCAACCTAATGAAAAATTATAGCACAAATTACAAAAGACGAAGGGAATTTGTGGTGATTTTTTTTTTTGTTACTGTTTAAAACATATGTTACCTACTTGGAAAGTAATTACCTATTCATGGTTTTTGCGATATATGCGCTAAAAAAAACTCAATGTTGATGTACGTATATATTATTTGCTTGTTTCCAAAATTATTTATTTATTCCAAATTCAAAATATACGGAGGGTGACTTTACAATGCCTCTTTACTTGCCCACTTTTGGCAAGTAGAAGCAGCCCGCCATAAGTATCCGTGTTTGCATAACAATACCGACCTAATAGAGTTAGCTCTCCTCCGCCGCCGGCGTGAAGCAAGTCAAGTGGAAAAATCATAGCGCAAGTCGGTTTCTCTGAATGGGTACTCGGTACCTACTTTGTACTTACCGACCATTGTACCAATTTGGTACACTGGTATTGGTAGGTAGGCACATACGAGCAAAATTATACATGTAGTTACTTTTATTGCGCTGTGAGGGATCGGACTGATTTAATTCAAACTGTCCAGAGTCGGTGATGATATTTAGGTTATCACAGCCTCCTCGAATACCAAATATTAAAATAAATTTTCTGTAATTCTATCAAAGTTATGGAATGTACGATTTTCGTTAAATACCGATTTTTTTTATAATGGTTTTACTCTTGGAAGTTTCTTCAACAAACAGTATTTTTACTAAAGCAGAATCTGGAAAAAAATCGTTTATGTATTTTGTTTGCCTCATATTATTATAGGAGGCATGTATTTTGACGGCCTCCGTGGTCGAGGGGTAAGGCTCTCGACTACGAATCCGAAGGTCGAGGGTTCAAATCGGGCGTGCGCAAGTAAATTTAATTTAATTAATTTGTGCTGTTTCACAATTAATTAATTAAAAAAATAATATATAGTATATTTGCGCACGTTCCAGAGCGGAAGATACTCTTAGTATCGCCCTGGTGAAAGACCACCATTCAGAATTGAAAAGTTTCTTGAAATGGCTTTTAGCCGTGTTTGGTGACCAGATATGAATAGCCAGGCATTTCCCCACCTTCCTCTTCACCTTCTCCTTCCCATCCCAAATACCTTCAGCCTCACAACATTTCCCAATTGGGGATGCCATAGTCTCACTGGCTCCAGACGGTTGGGAGCAGTTGAGACTCTTGTGCGGTATTCATGTAAAAAAATATATATGTATGTATATCTCAAAAAATTGCTGGGAAGTATTTTTTATTATTTATAGCGATAATTTTCTAATGACGGAGAAGAATGGGGTGGCATTAAATCAGGTGGATAAGAGCGCTGGTCCCAGATAGACTAAGAGGTCCAGGGTTTGAGTCTCAGATGCGACCGTTACCGGTTTATTTTTTGTGATTTTTTGGTTCAAATTTCATTTGCGATTTGTTAATATTATCTTTAATGATTAAAAAAAAATCACTAAATTTATAATTATTTTGTAGCATGATAATTAATAAAATGAATAAGAAATTCTTTGTTTACACCACTGTTTAATATATAAATATCACCATGTTTCGGAAACGAAGCTTCCCTCATCAGCATACACAGGCTTTGCTTTCGAAACATGTTGATATTCATACAGCGGTGTAAAAAAAGAATTTCTTTTTCATTTTATTAATAAAATATATTATATTCTATTCATTTCTAATTTTGAAACTGTCAATTCATGGTAGAATTCCATTTCAATATGTATTATTTTAATTTTAAAAAAGCCTTTTTAACTTTCACTTTTCATTTCAGACTGAACCGGTTTTACCTTACAACGGACATCTTCAGACAGGTACAATTTAAAATAAATCTGTGGTATAGGTAAGTATATCGCAATAATAGGAATGAGCCCCATCTGTGAGAAAGAGCAAATACTATATACACACGACAAATTTAGTTTAAATTGTACTAGTCTGAAGATGCCCGTTGTAAGGTGAAATCGCTCCTGTCTGATATAAACATGTGGAAGAAAGTTACATAAGTTTTTTTAATAAATAGATATATGTATTTTAATATTCTAAATTAACCGCATAATATCCAATAACTTATATACTGTAATATACGAGTAGTAATGTCATAAAAACAACAAATTTAGAAGTTAGAGAATCATGTACCTAATTGCTTTGGATCATGGGAAGAGTTTTTATGGGACGCTGGACGAATATGAATGAAAAAATGTATTGCGTGCAAGGACAGAGTTTTATGGCATTTCATCTTCTCTGTCCGCCGTATTGAGTACGAGTAAGTGTCGAGTATTTAGATAAAAAATTTCCAGGGATAGGTGGGTTCCAATAATCGGACTGGAGAATCGTTTCGAATAAAAAAAATTTTATTGTGTCGTTACTTTTCTGTGGCCGTCCTGAAAATGTTCATCCCTGATAATTGAATTGATAAAATGTTAATCTGCCGTTGTTCTGGCGCTTAGTACCTACCTACTTAGAGGAGCCACTTGACCGTAATGGACAGTACTCAGAGGCAGATCATGCACTCTCATCTCTCAATAATACTCTCACTCGGAGGGTTCTCCGATCAAGTGGCCGCAAGTGATTCACCGAGTCAGGTTACTTGCTATTAGGGAATGCGATAGATGTGTCGGGTGTAAGGCTGACCTCTTAATTACAACAATGATAAAATCTAACTAGTACATTAATTTGTGTCTGTCAATTTTGTTAAAATACAAAATTATCCAAATTTTAAACGAAGTTCAATGATTTCTCTTTTAGGTTCATAATCATTAATATCTATTGGGTAAAGAACTGGTTTTTTTTATATTTGGTTTGAATAGCATGTTATTTTATTCTAAATATTTATTATTTTAGAACTACAAAATGTCATTAATAATATAATAATAACAAAGCATTTATATAGCGCAGTTTTGTGTTATTTCACTTCAAGTGCGCTTAACTCTAAATAAACTTAAACATGATTAAATAACTCCATTCAGTGGTATTCCTACAGTGCTACTTTTACATACTATTTATACATTCTTAACATATTACATATTACATATTACATTCTTAACATATTACATCTCTGGCAACACTAAGCTGCTCACTTCGCCTTTGAAATGCGTTTTTAATATTCAAATGTTTTCACATATTCGAATTTGATAATTTGTTTTAAAGAAATCATAATTGAATAATTAACGATTTTTTTAAAATTTATAATTTTGATCTGTGAATTTAATTACTTTATACATATAGAATAACATGCAATACATGGTTATTTCGCTACAAAAAAAAACGCCGTTTGGTTAAAGTAAAACAAATGCGCATGGACGATTGCGTTTTTTTGTTTAAACTTTGATTTGCCTATGAGCCATCTTTGTGTTGCCATTTAAAACCTTTTAAACGATCGCAGTTCACTCAATTTTGTTTACTATTAAATGTTAGATAATAGGTAGGTACTTAATCTTGAAAATGTCGTTTGAAGTCAATGACGTATTAACTGACCATAAAAAACTATTTTAATTAAACTATGTTATGTTTAACTCTTATAGCAAACTCAAGAGCCAGTTATTTTCATTGGTGTAGAAATTCTGAAATATATACATATACACTATGTGACTCTGTAATCCCACTTGATGTTTAGTATTATAAAAAAATGTTATAATTTACAAATTAAATAAACGTATTAT